>FAPY01025798.1:0-10380 GCA_900067975.1 Heliconius heurippa
GGTCGCTAGTATATATATAAGATATATAATATTTTTACCTTATATATAATTATAAAAAATAAATTAATAAGAACACAACATGAAAAATACGTTCATTATATCAAACCCATTTCACAAGACTACAATAAAAAATGGTAACGATTCAAATTGCATTTCAAATCCTATTACAATTTTTAACACTTGTATGAATACACCTTTCATTTTCGCTATATTAAAATCTCCGCATTCGGTATTCTATCAATTATTCGTGCTGCTATTGGGCGCTCGTGTCGTTTTTACCCGTTTTGCAATAAGGTTAGCAAATTAAACTAGAGAGATTCGTCATATCAAATATTGTATAAGTATATTCGGCGATGGGATTATTCAAAAAAACATTTTCATTTTTACTACCATGTTTCAAAACCTTTTATAGTATTAAAATATTCAATAATATTTACATAATTTATACGATTTATCCTTTAGTTGGGAAGCTTTTCTTTTCAGTGAAAGATACAAATGTACAATTTGAATTTTGATATATATATAGATTAGTTACTTTAAAGAGCTTATAGAAATTCTAATTATGTACTCAGTATACATTTATAAAGTGTTAACTTTATTTCGTTGCACGCTGTATCCCGCATATAGTAGAGTAAAAATATATATTACATTTTCTCGAGTGGGAATCGAATCCACAACCTGTCACGTTTAGAGTCGAACGCTTCGGCCTCAACGTAAGTGTTCATGACCTAATATTTTGATACAGTGAAACTTATAACAGTAATAGCGCTACGAGATCTCCTGTATCCAATAATTCAAAAATGAGCTCAGCTTTTGCTTGATTTGATAGTTTATAGCAGCTTATTTATCGGCATTTTTGATTTATCGTTGTTTGTTTTACAACGATTTTCAGTAAATTTGATGTATCAGCTTTTAATTTTCGTGTATCATGTGCTAATAATCACAATTTTGTAATTAAAACTGATATATTGCTAGATAGGTTACAACCCATTTACAGTATATTTATGAAGTTATTTTAACCATTTTTTTTACATTTTAAATCTTTAATATCGTGAAAATTCAAAAACATATAGTAAATTGTAAGTATACGGAAACGATGCCACAAATGCTAAAAATAAGATATCGACAGGTTGGTGTAATGATGACTTTTTAATAATAGGCAAGTTACGAGCAAGCTTCTATGCAATAATGTAAATTACGCGTACAGCAAAACGATGCATCCAATTTTTATCTCCATATGATGGCAGTTTTAAATATCCGCCGAACTATCGCTTCATTTTATCCACATTTATTGCTTCGCGATAATATATTTTATTTGAAATTGTGCTCGTTTAAATACATACTTATCGGTATATCAGTTTTGTCTCTCTAGAATGTAGGTTAATAAATAAAATAATAATATAAATTAATAAATGAAATATATTTTTAAAATGAATCTATACTGGAAATTAATGTTAGTACTTATAAAATCGATTATTACTTTATTGCAAGCAAAAACTATATTATTATTAAATTAGAACTAGATAACTTTAATTTAAAGGTAATCTTTTCAACAGTCACAACACTTCAATTTCAACACAAATTTGTCCGGGTCCACCCTAACACCCGAATAATCCACTGAGGGCCATTCTACGTTCTCGTTTGTTGAAACGCCAAATGGTAGAGTATTATTCTAATTTACTTTCACGATAGCTTTCGAAGAAGCTATTTATTTTGCCTCGTAAGCCCAATCCGCGGATCCACTACCAATACTGACGCTACAACTGTTAAATATTTACTTAAAATACCGATATCTATAGCAATATTAGTATTTATTTGTATAGATGAATTCTCTTCAAATAAAAAGAAAGATATAAAAACACGTGCAATGCTAATAAAGTTGGGCAATATCGAAAAAGTATTTTGTATGAACGATTTTGAGGGGAGGCCGAAGAAAAAAGGGGACATAAAATGGAAAGAAAGGAAAGTGAAAATATGGCCAAGTCATATTTTATTTACTGCGTACAATCGAACCTTTATCACGGTTTGTATCGAGTTAGTATTTGTTAGCATATGCCGTTTAGAGTTGAGTGTGGTCGATTTACTTTCATTTCTGTTATATTTTGTTGGTTTAAACGTTGAATGCTACAATAAATTCCGTTTAGTTGCGTAAATAAATAAAATCTGAATATTTAATAGAAGTAAATTTTGTTTGGACATATTTTATGTAATATTATTATTAACACTGAAATATAAAATTATATTTACAAGTAAATATGTAATAAAATATAGCGAGTATTCGTGCAAATACTTGAACAATATAGTAAGCTAGGGCGCTCTCGACATGATCAGGCCTCATCATAGTTTTTTCGTCAAAGCCGCTTCGCTCGCAACGCTACGGAATTCTTATTACCCACTTTGGATACATTTTGTTTATATTGTAGTGAACTTCCCTCAAAAGGAACTTTAATTCTCTTCGCCACTATAAATAGCAGAAATCGAGCTGCTTTATTACTTCGAGCGTGTTCTCTTTTGTTTTCTTTTGCGGTATAAAACTGCACGTTACGACATTTTGTCGTGAAAAAGATTGCAATTGACTCGTTAAAAGGATTAAATATTAGTGCTTACCATAAAAGCTGTAACAGCACTTAATGCTTGAAGCATTTACCTATACATAAATTAAGATTCAATGCAAATAAGGAACAATACAATTATGTTATGCAAAAACGATACTGTCTAGATACTTTTTATATTATTTTTTACTTGTAAATGCTATTCTCTAATATATGTTTATCATTTTAATGGTATATGGTAAAATATGGAAGTTATATATACACATATGTTTATAGTAGTAAAACAGCGCCTTAATGACCATTTTGCCACACCTCTAACACCATAATTTTATACAAAATGTTCATTATTAAAAACAAAATTTAAAATATTACGAAATTTACTGGTCTAACATTAATACGAACATAAATTCTAACTCTATGTAGAATATAGTCTAGCCACCGCGCGTTGGCTCCTTAAACTTCACGCGTGTAAAATACCTTTTCAGCTTGGGAATTCATGTGGAGATACCGAACTCTTATATTTATAAGAATATACGGTATATAAAGAAACGATGGAAGCGTAGTCTCGGCTACGTTGCTTTAGATCTTACTGATTGTAAGATATCGGGGCGCACCTGAATTATTCGACAGTTGGAATTGTCACTATATTTCCTTTGTGTTTATTGGGGGACGGAATAAAATCAAAACAAATTTATTATAAGCAAATGAACTAAATACACGAAAATATGAACTAAATAATTATTACTAAGCAAGATATATATATGTGAATTGGGGAAGGCCTATGTCCAGCAGTGGACAAAAGATGGATGGTTGATGATGATGATGATGATGATGAGAAATATATTTTGGACAACATTATATTATATTGATGTAGTAATAAAATAACATATTTAAAGGCAATAAAGTAAATAGCAAGCATACTGAAGATGATAAATATTTATATTCGATGCAAATTCCTTTTCAATTGCCGTCACTGTATCGTTTAATCAACATTGCTACTTGATCGAACGCCTAATTATGTTTACTATGTCGTCGTTTCTTTTCCTTCTCTCATTTTGCTAAATTTCTGTTTCATTTTGAACTCGCAATAAACTTGAAGAATCTGCAAATCTTTTCCGTGCATTTTTACCCGTAGTCTATTAATTTCAGCGAATGTAAGACGTCGGATAAATTTTTACTTGCTGACTTTATTATGCGGCTTATTCATAATCATTTTCTCGTAGCATTTTGTTTTCGTTTAGTCTTTCATTTGTGTTTAAATTATGATTTAATTATCGTGTGTTTATATGAGTTTGACAGAATTTTAATATTGCCACTTTAATTAAAATGAAAGAACTTAATTTTATCACTGTTTTAAAGCAATAAGATTGTTTCACATGCTTAATTTCAATGCTCTAGACGACTAATATAGCGATAATTACTAAAACTCTCGTAAACAAGGCGGGTATAAATTTCTGTTCATTATAAATACCCTAACTTAAATCTTTACGAGGTAAACTTGTCCTCATAGGGGCCACGCACGATCCATTAATTACTAGCACAGTGCCGTATGAGACGTCGACGTTAACCCCACAGCCCCTTGTTCCCATCACCCCACCCCCTCTCTCTCTTATCAATAACGAAAAATGATATTTCACAACGAAATTAAAAAATACGTCATAGAGTAAACGAATTAGCATACTTAATTGTCTTTTGAAATGAGAATAAAAAATCGAGGGTCTCTCCATAAATCCAAGCGTAAATTTCACGAGGCAATCAGAATTTAGGAATATTTAAACAGGCCGTGCCACATGCAAAGTTATGTTTTAAACTGAAAGTTAGCAAGAAATAAAAGTTATAGATGAGGGATGAGAACATTTAAATATTCTAATTAATGCTCAAGAGACGGAAAGGAAGCAAAATAATTAGCTGGCCGCAAAATCTTTAGAATCTTATAAAGTCGAAAGACTCATAGTAAGCATTCGCACACGCGTGAAACGAGCCCCATTCGATTCGGAAGACGGTTTCAATGAGACGGGGTTCTGTTGTGAATTGATTCAAATACCTACGTTGATTTTCTCGTTTCAGAGCCAATCCCCTCGAATAAAGTTAAGATGAAAATAAATTAAACGTAATAAATATCATTTTTAATAATAAAAATGTTCTTCATTCGTTTTCTTAGTAAGCAATACGTAAATTTTTTGTACGATTACATAGACTTAGTGTACTAAAAGAAATCTTTCATATATTCACAACTTATATAGTACCGCACTGCACCATTATTGTAATGATGAATCGTCGAAATATTTTGAAATATTTAATTTATAATACAAAGAGAATATTATTACAACTGAATTCGATACAGATAAAACACAATTTTCAACTATTTTTAAATGATCAGCTTATATCGTCTCATCGATTCCATTGTAACAGGATTAACTACTTGGAGCGGATACGTGTTTATAGAATATCAATTGACTTTGTTTTTATTGGAATGTTTCGAAAGATTTTTGGAGGAAATTAATAAAATACAGCTTCATTTTATATATTTCATGAGAAAATGTCTTTTATCTTTTGACGTGATTGTATGTATTTTATCGCTGGGAAATATTGTAGTTACGTTTACTTCGTGACTTGTAAATAATTCAATATTATTTTAGGTCAAATAAGATTATATTATATATTTTTACATGTGTTTTTATATGTATTCCTTAACTTTTCCTGAATCTGCAAAAATATACAATAGAATTTTATTACATTTTCTTATTTACGTGTACCACGCAGCGAGATGTAGCCTTAAGCATCGACAATTACGAGGACAGTACTAGACGGCTAATACAAATCGCTCGCCTGAGGTTACGTTTTTCTGAAACACCCCAGTATTATTAGAGAAACTATCAAATCCTTTTATTTATTTTTATGGCATACGAAAAAAGACCTTATTACGTTTAAATTAATTGGTAGATTTCTCTAAATGTTATAAATGCTACCCTCAAATAGATTTAACAGTTGCATTTATACACAAAATACCTAATATAAATGATTCGACATTTATTCGAGAAGTATATATTTTAATATCAATCTTTTATATTTAAATTTCTATCATAAAGTTAAAATGTTTTCTTAGAAGTTTGCTCTAAGTGGGCACTTAATAAAAAGTTATTTCTTTAAATAAAATATAAAGAAGTTTTCACAAATGAAATGGAAAAAGCAGTGCTTCTTGAGTGGTACTTATGTGGCCCTGTAAAATGCTTCGAGAGCGTAATTAGTTCGCCATTAGTTTAATATATTGGCACTCCAGCGCTGCTCGTACAATACTAAAGCAAACAAAAAGTGAACTCTTAATTTGAGTACTACGATTATTATAAAATAGTTAACAGAAAAAGATACAACATTTATTATTTGCAATTTATTTATGAAAAAACTTATATTTTCCAACATAGTACATAGAGAAAAATGTAGAACATTAAAAATTTCGAAGCACAGCCAAATGATGCGAGTGCTTAGCACCGTTCGATGAGCCGTCAGCGCATAACCAAATTAGAGCAATGTAAGTCAGGAAATTGGAAACGCTATCGGGCACCCGATGCGCTGAACGGCTCCGTTGGTATTTTAGACATCCACCGTTTCGGCAGCCCTAGCTTTAATGTCAGAACAATGCACGAATCTGGACAGGCAGATCCGAACGGGCCGAAGATAAACGACAATCGTGGATGCTTGTAACAACTGATTGATATACGGCCTCTGATGATACCGTATCTATAGTCTGGTTAAGCCGAATTCCGGACCCGCCTCCGTTACAGTTCGAGTGCTGCTGACAGTAAGCGATGTTTAGTTACTGATGCTGGCGTTAGAGTTTTGCTATTGCCAGCAAATTGTTAGTCTGACGTTAATGGATCGCATCAGGTAGCTATTATGTAATCTTCATGCTGTATAAAGCAGAAACTTCATACTTGATTGCGTTATTATAGAATATGTCTATCGTGCAAGTTCGATAGGATTTTGTTGGGTAATTATAGGAAATTGATTATTTTTTTTATATATTTTAAACTATATTATAGAAAAAAAAGAACGCAGTTTAAGTTTAACAATTTTCATATAAATGATATTAAAATAGATTTTCGTCAAAATTCAACTGCATCTTCAGCCCTGTTTAGCATGTCAATAACCCATTCGTTTCAAAGTTTAGAGCAAACGTTAAGATAATAGCAAGTAATCGAAGAACTTGCGACGGCAGCACACGTCTTGCGTACTAGTTGGTAAGAGCGGGAACGGTCAGAGTTTAGGTTCGCTGGACGGGTGAAACAATAGCGAATCAAGCATGCCACGGAACTTTCTCAAAGACACCCTCTTATGCGTGTGCCGCTAAGCGAACACCCGCTCACTAACTTTATATTGGTTGCGAAACTTCATCGTTAGCCTCGACCGTTGATTCCGTAACATATAAGCATAGTACGCACATCAGAATATATTATAATTATATATTATTTTATAAAATTTGGAAATTAAAGTAATCTTATAAAAAGATAACTAAATATAATTGTGTCGAATAAAGTGATTAATGTTTTTCCGTCATTTGTAAACCCAAAAATAATACTCGTAAAGAAAGAAAGATTTCTTGTTCTTAAACATTTCAGGAAAATTTCTTGTAAATAAAATTGTCCGCTTAACATTAAATATAAGATCGCTTTAGCGAAGCAGATAGACAGTAAAAGCAACATACATTTTCATGGAGGACAGAAAAAATAAAATATTAGCAATTCGTGGCCAAACTGAGAGCCAACTGTGCGTTGTCGAGTCTTAGAGGACGTGAGGTCCGCGACTGAAACGCGGTAAGTTATCTCAACGATGTTTGATAATATCACTTTCTGTTCGAGTTTTAGGAATTAACTTCGAAAACAACAACTCCCTAATCGGTGTAGGCTTTTGAGATTACACCGGTCGTTCGGCTAATTAATTTTTAAGTCGGCGTCTTGA
Source organism: Heliconius heurippa (assembly GCA_900067975.1). Lineage (NCBI taxonomy): Eukaryota > Metazoa > Arthropoda > Insecta > Lepidoptera > Nymphalidae > Heliconius > Heliconius heurippa. The sequence continues at coordinate 7,509 of FAPY01025798.1, forward strand.
TGCTGGCACCCGACTTTCGACTTTCGAGTGAATTTGACTACGATTTACATATTAATGTTCTGCACACAAATATCTCTGTAACTGATGTTTTCATATTCTAGAGTTATATACAATGAAAAATGAAAAATCGTTTTTACTTTAAACCATTCATCAATCACCACAAAAAAAAAATACAGAAAAATAATGTAATTATAAGTAATATTTATAAGTATTTAGACGTTAAACACTAACAATATCCATCTTATTTGTATTTACATCTAGATCATGAAAACAAATATCACGAAAGTGCCTAGAGAACTGAAGTCACGTACAGATTTATTCATGTGACAGAGACCGTTGTGTCGTGACGAACAAAATTTGCGCCGACCGTTCGAGCTATAAATCTGACGTTTCCTAAATCCTTGAAAGGGCACTGTTGAACAGCTTTCATCAGAAAATTCTCCATTATTTGAAGGAAATCGTTACCGGGGTTGAACCTCCCCCTCGGCCCCGACCGGCGGGTTTTCATTTACGACGACGTTGCGTGCACGCGTCCCCGCGGCCTTTACTTCAGGTGGGTGTAGTCATTGTATTCAGTATTTAAGTGGCTCATTTGATATTCTGAGACAGTTTGCATTCGAAAAGCTCGCACGTAGGGAGATTCGGGATGGCATCGAGACGTTGAAGTCACGCACACAGCGCTACCGATACTTGCTTGCGTACGTATTACGGTCCCATACCTGCACGGCAGTGGTAATAGGGTGTGGCCACCCACCATTCCCGATCGTGGGCTAATATTAGTGGTCGTAAACGGTATCGTGGGCCGCACGCACACGGCCGCACCGTGGATTACACCGAGTTTGCGCAATGTTTATCCACAAATACACTAATGAAGGTACCTACAAAAGCGACTAGATTGTTAATTAAACTTGCTCAAAATGCGACACCCTTACGAAATGATGTCGACTCGAGAGCACAGTGCACGGCTTGAATGTTATTGAATTAATTTGTACTCAGAATTCTCGGTGTACGCTCTAAGTAGATTCAATAATGGCCTTCATTTATTTATCTTAGTTGGGTATACGTTTTAGGCTTTTATGGGATGTTACGCGTTCTGATTATCCTATCGGCTGTGGTAATTTGATATCTTATACTAAATGTTTATGTATATTTAATGCTCTGTACAGCTCCGATGCCTTTCGATACTATGAATTCTTAATAGGTTCAAGTAAATTATACCTCAAATTTTGTAAACGAACAAATAATATATAATGTTAGAATTATTTTTATTTGTATAAATTTAACAACGAAGAAAAAAATCTTAATAAGACCGGGTCTCTATTTGAAATAACAATAGACCGTCGCGGTTAACCAATGTAACATAGACAAAAAGTAATTCAAAAGACGCCATCATTAGGCCGCCAAGCAAAAGGAATAACCATTCCCTTAATCATTATTCTTAAAGACTGTTCATTAAATTCGTTTTATCTCTCCCGGGATATTTCCTCCGCTCGGCATCAATCACATTCACTCCGAAAAACTCGTTGGCTTTATTCTAAACTCACATAATAGGTAATGAAGGTTCCGATCGTCGCGGGCGGCTGGCTCGGCCCGATTACTTTGAGAGCTGGCACAATGACTACCGCCTGTAGCCAATGTTGGGTTCTGAAAAGTTCCTTAGTCAATCCATGCTAGATACGGAGCTAATTACGGCGAAACTTTTGTAGATAGACACCTGCTCGTCGCGAAGACCAGACAAAGGCTTCAGTTATCGCAAGCTTACAGGCATGGGCGTCCTCCCATTTTAAATTATCCTTCAAATATTACCTATAAGAACTCTTCTTGTGTCATTCATTATCTTAATTGAACTAGACTACAAGTGAAAGTTAACGTGGTTTTTATAAAGTGTTATATTTATTATGGTAATACTTTTTTGTTATTTATATATGTACAGTTATTTACAATATAATAGTTTAACCGAAGTTTAGCATATTTTTTACCTATTTTTAAAATTATAATTAAATCTAAAAATATCAATTATAAAACTTACCGGTCCAAACTGTTCAAAGTAATTTTTTACATCTTCCAGCGTTGTGGGTGCTGATAGCCCTCCTACGAAGATTTTCTTCGTCCTGGTCACCATCTGAAAAAGGATTTTTTTTGTAAAAATTTGTTCTATAAATGTACTAAATATGTTAAACAACTCTATCGCGGTATTTTTAAATAGGTTCTAATGGCGTACTTCGAAACATCATTTTTTTTCGCAAAGACCCTGACCTGAACGTATTTTTTGACTATATATGAACCAAATCCAATAGGAAGGATTTGAACCCGCAATATCTGTTATATATTGGCGTATTTTTTATGGCTCTACAGTTACTCGATCATTCAATAGGCTTTTTGTGAATATCGCTTCTGAATTTTATTACCGCTGCCAGTGACTGCACGTTTAGATAAATGCTGAATTAATTATTACTAATTAAATTTTAATGCTAATTATAAATTATTTTTGTTATAGATAACGCGAAATATCAAGTAAATAATTTTCATCCTATGAATGCACACTTGATATTGAAATAATAAATATCAAAAACAATATGAATATAAAATAAAACTATCTGATCACTCGCTTTGTTCTCGAATGAGCTTCGCAGTAAAAAACGCATAAGATATCCGGAACCGTCGAGATTTCAATTGTCTACCTCTAATAAAGTAATCGGGACGATGCACTGTAAAGATAAAAGCTCTCATTTTCTCGTTTACCCCATAACTCTCTCTGTATAGCATTCGATGAATTATTGATTTGCACTTTTATTAAGTTGACGTTCTTTAACTACCTTTTCTTATATTTCTTATATTTACTCGTTTGTTTCTAGACGCGATGTAATATTGT
>FAPY01025857.1:0-10964 GCA_900067975.1 Heliconius heurippa
GCAAGGGGGTCGCTAGTATATAGATAAATTCAATACAATATTATTATTAATAATGGTATCATTATACAGCAGTTCTAATAATTCGAGAAGTGAACACGATATAGAAGCTTACCAGATTACATCTAACGCAAGTTTGAGCTACAGCCAAACTAAATATTATCATTGGTGCTTATAAATAATACTAGCCGCCGCCCGTAACTTTGTTTATGATTGAAAATTGAAAATGTGAAATAGAAAATTCAGTTTTCCCCCCTTACCGCTGAATTTCAAAAAAATCTCCACTACATTTCCTTACTTAACTACATGTCAAATTTATATTTTGTAAGTCTTGTAATTTTGTCTGGGCGTTCCAGTCGCTCAGTTTAAATTATAATTAAATATTATTAATTAGTATGCGGGTATATTAGGATGTGTAAGGGAGCTCTCAGGGATGATTTCTACAAAATTCTTACGAGAACGGGGAAAAACAGATTTTTTTATTTTACGTCTCACAAAGTACACGCAAGCAGAGTTACAAGCAACGACTAGTATGTAATATGTATGTACGTACAACGCTTTTAATATCAATTTTATATGCATCAACATATAAAATGTCACGCGACGCGCACGTGAAGGCCTTAGAAAGGATTTGGGAGCTAGATCACTGTGAGATGTGGTATTAAATATCACAGATTGTAGGTCAAAGTCGAATGTTCTAAGTTTGTTTTAAAAACGAAAAAAATATAAAAATTTTGTACGTTCAATATTTAGAAGTATTCTTCCGTCCTTTCCTGGTGTAGACGCGGAACTTAGCGCTGCGTAGTATAACAAAATACATAGAACTTAGTGTTAAGACATTACGTTCAACACATTTTACCCTATTTTTGAGACATGGCCTGTTGAGTAGCAGAACTCATCACATTTCTTTGTTTTGTTACCATATTGAGGAAATGAAAATTATTCATTCCGCCGAGGAGAATTCGAGACCACAGGGGTCGATGCTGCACCATAACGGACTCGCTTGATTAATTCATTCAAAATATTATAAAAAAAAATAAAATAAATTCTTCCCAAAGCTAATTTCCAAAAGAAACCCAAATCACTTTCTCCACTATTTATAGAATTGATTTTAATTATAACATATTATTTTTAACCGTATCCCCTTCCCATATTAAGAAAGCAGATGTTCGGGACACGCGCCGTGACTCATCATGCGCACGCTCACGAAAGTGCTAAGCTTTTTTTTAGTTAAAGGTGCTACTTGCATCGACAGATGATATTGGTTTTAGATATAATTATAGATAGAATTGTAAAAAGTGTTTATTTGGATATTGTAAAATTTTTATTACAATAAAATTGTTAATTATTGAGTATATTATCAAAAAATAATATGGTTAATTATTATTTATTTAGCTTCGCGCTGTATCAGAGTGAGGAAATTAAAGTAATTCTTTCCCTCTAGTGGAAATTGAACCAACAACCATCGCGTTTATATTTGTATTTTACTTCGAACTTTTTACTTTATCTGGTGAAAAGTACCTATCTGTTGCATAGATATTTTTCATAAAAATAGATTGTGATAAAAATGCATCTGTCTCTGTTAGTTTTATTTAATTTATAATTAGTCGACAGTAATTAAATCGATCCTAATTAAATGGCGCAGTTAGTTTCGGATTAAACGTAATAGTCGCAAATTCGATTAGTGAAATGAAAAATAGAATAAATTTATATTTGGTGTAGAAACCATAAAAAAATTATAGCATGAAAAAGTCACTAGTTTCTGTTATATAACATTTAATAATAAGCTCTTTAATTTGTGTTTACCGTAATATAAGAAATACAAACTTATTTAAATTTAGTTTATATTCACACTTAATATTTACTGTATTTTCTATAATATCAATCGTAACATGTTATTTTATTATTAAGGATAAATTGTATAAACCTACAGATCTAAATAAGTAAATTTTTTCGTAACTCATTATTGTACTTACCTACACATTTATGAAAAGATTTTTTTTATTCCTTATTTATACTTGACCTTTCGTACTGTTTTCTTTAGTTTAGGCAGAGAGACACTCCGTTCCCATTAATACACGTCCGTTCCCAACTTTCCGCCGAATTGGAGGCATCGCGTGTTGATTGGCCGAATTATATATTTCATTCCATTTTATCTGTCATGTTACAGACGCACGCCTGTGCCCCCCACTACTGGCCTGCGTACTGTGCCTAATATATTTAGCAAAAGCAATTAATATTATCCAAGAAATTCTAAACTGCCTAATTAAAGTATTCGTAAAGCCGCGAAGGCTATTAAAATAACTCTTTTATCATCTATTTACTTGTACTATCGTTTGTATTTTATCGAGATGCAAACTAAAGTGAAGGTCTCGCCCACGTTTAGATACGAGCTGTGTTTCAATGTTTGCACGTATCTTCGTAGGTTTTGTAATATGGCTTAATATGATGAAGTGTAGGTTCAATTCCCACACAATGTTTGCCTATAAGCCGACGATGTAACTGGTTAAAATTAAAGTACCGAGTAGAGTCAGTTTTTTTTTCTATATAAGAAAATGTAATGTAAGTATTTGGAAACGAAGTTCAGGTAGGATGCCGCTCTGTTATATTTTTATTAGTGCTATATTCCTCATTTAAGTGGGAAGGCAGAGGGAACCTAGTTTAAAACAATCTGTTCCCCACGCACCGTTTGTTTTTAAAGAGATTGCGTGTTGAGTGGCGGGATTCAATATTTAATATCTTAACGTGTAGTGAATATGAGTCTAATATGATTTTTATTAAAAAAATATATTTTGGACAACTCACACGTAAGTCACTAAAAGTTTTAGTTCGTCCCTGCCCTATCACCTATTTTTTCATAATAAGCAAATCTAAAAAAAGACAAAAAATATGTATTACATCCCTTATAGCATTATGTGAAAGTAAAATTATAGAGTACTTTTTTCAGTAAACTGAAAGCCCGCAGCCATTTTCTACGTTGACGATTTATATTTCTCTTAAAAGAGAAAATCTCCCAAGTTTCTTGTGAAGAATAATGAAGTATTCATTTGCACTTTATTTCAAAATGGTCGGTGATATGTTTTTTCTTTTTTTTTCTTTTTATTACAAGAAGGCCAAACACGGCTTTACGTAAAATTATTGTTATATTATAGAAAAAACATTTTTTTGACATAAATTGTAGCGTATGTGGTATTCTGGTGTATACGCTATATTACTGTAAGTTGTTTTAATGTCAAAGTGGAACATCCTTACAAATTTCTTTTTTGAGCGGTGGAATTAATATTACATCTTATCAGAGCGAGGAAATTAAAATACATATAAAATTAATTATTCTACCTAGTGGGAATCGAAGTCATAACCGTTGCCTTTACAGTCACAGGCTTTTCTAATATACCAGGATGACCTTAACAAATGAACCTTAAAATCAATACGGATATAGTAAATAGATTAAAAAACACTAACGTTTTATTTGAAATAACAATATAAATTTGAACTTAGTTAATATTCAGTCTGCGAAATTTACGTGTTACGCATTTTATATAGAATATACCTTTAGGTACGTACCTGTACTAGATACTTACAAGAACAGTGATGAGGTTCGTAGTTTAACTACTTTATGTTCGTAAAGCCCGGTTTCCATCGTGAAATAGATATGAGCGGATAATGCTTAGGCGAAACGGATTCCTTTTAAATAAAATAAGTTTATATTTCTACCAACAAAGAACTTTGTATTTTGTAATTACAAATACATCGCTCCGCTCCTTAGAACTGAACGAGTTCGTTTCAGCTCTTCTGCTCGGTCCGAACGAAACCAGGATTTATAATATTGAAAACTATTCCTTTTTTCATATTCACGCTTTTTCCCGCTTTTCAGGATAGACCTCCATCTATTCCTCTGGAGTTTAATGTATAATATAGAATATAATTGGTATTAAGTAGTGCAAGTCAACACAGCGGTTTGAATAGAGATGGATTAAAATAGTTGGAATATAATCACCCCCCCAAGTGGGGATCGGGCCCACAACCATCTCGCTTACAGTCAAACTCTCCATTGGTGTCAATGCTTCATACTCTTACTCATTTATTTGTCAAATTGCGTTAATGTGTTAAATAATAAAATTGAAGGTCTTTCTGACATATTTGGAGTGTACCTACTTATTTTGGGTTGTTCGTGCTCGGGGAAAACGTATTTTTATATTCTGTATTGAGATATAATTCATTAGATAAACTCAAACTACGAACTCTGATGAAATAAAGCGATTAAGTTCCACCACTCAATACGCCATTTCTCGAATTCGAGGGGAAAGTGAAGACTGGAGTTTTTTGACACTAAGCGATGTTACTGCACAACAATTTACCTTATATTAATAAATTATTCAAACACATAAAAAAAAACGTTTATACTTTATGTAAGTTGAAACACCGATATTTCATTATATAATTATGACATTACCAAGATACGAGTATCTTGATTACATATTTTTTTTAATTATTTGTATAAAGATTAAGCAAATATGTTGTTTAATTAATTTTATAGACACATATGTTTAGTTTATACCTCATTGATGATGTTTATTACTGAGATAACACAACAACTTAAAGAATAAAATAAGCTATATTTTAAAAATACAGTTTTATATTATAATTTTTTTACAATATTTTTTTTAACAAAATTTTGTTGCAATATGAAAAATTCGAAATTTTATTGTATTACTGATTGATGGTTAGTGAGCTTGAATTACATCCTAAGTGAACATAGAACTTGGCACCCATATACATAGATATCCGAGTGTTTGATGGAGCCAAAACGAAGATATTGAATATATTGATTAGACTCTTCCATATTTACTTTTATTATCATATTATATAAAATTTAATCTACGCATCATAAATTATCTTTTGATAGAAAAACTGCAATGATTTTAACACAACACTTAAAAACAAGCCAAATGGACACAAATAATAAAAACGACATATATATGTAAAATACAAGAAAAAATCATACAAAACTAAAAACAAATTCATACAATACTGTACAACGTCACTGTACCACCCACTAGCAGGCAAGGCAAGGCGCCTGTTAGACGCATCCAGCAATTGCTATATCTAGGTCGACGCCCACAGTGTGTGCCGACCAGTGCCGGCTGACCCCCCAAACCCCCCGCGAACACGACCACGTAACAAGTAGTGGGGGACGTGGGGTTCTAGTTAATCTGGTGTATATGACCTCGATGGTCTTCTTTATTCTATACAAGATCGAATTTGGATAATAATGTCGGTTATTTTGATTAAGTTTGGAAATTAAGTGGAAAGTTGAGAAGGGAGTGTTTTAATAGAAGGGAACCTACTCTCTGCTTACCCTGCTGTATAGATACAATATATGGGTGCAGATGGAGAGCTCTAGTTACACTGGCACGCATGACCTCGATGCTCTTCATTAAATGTAAGATTTGCTGACTTTTAAGAAGCTAAGGCCGGGGAGCTATTATGTTAGAAAAACGGTCATAAGATAAGAACGTAGTGTCTCGTCACTGGATTCTCTTTTTCTACTCTATTTTTTGTTGGATATGCGTAAAAATTATGTTCCAACTATAGCAAATTTAGACGACTAGGAATTGATAAAGACGCATAAGGCACGGCAAGTAAGCCGGAAGTCATAAATTCGAGGTTGTGTAATGAATTTTTTAACTGTTCTTGGTGATATTCTAGATATATAGAAAAAGGACGTTAAGTTTAGACGTTAATTTGATAGAGAGGGTTTACATTAAATACGAAATATTTGAATTTTCGTTAGTTTTATATGTTTTTTTTATTAAAACTAGAAAGGGATGTAAAGTAAAAATGCAATTTTTAGTTATATCTTATTATTTTATGTTAAAAATAGAGTCAGACCATAATTAATTACTCTTTTATGTACTTTTAAGGATCTATAAATTTTTAAAAATAACGCAAGTAAGTGGAAATTAAAATAAGTTATCTATCAATAAACAATTAATAATGTTTTAAATGACAAATCTTATAATTACAAGTACACTAATGTGCAATATAGATTTAAAAAAAATTAAAGTATAAGCTAACAAAAGGGACACTAAAGTGTAAGCTAAGGACAAATATACACACATTTATAACTTCAAAAATCCTTCCTATATCAACGAGAGCTAGTTAAATAGTTTTAAGGACCAAAACACTTTTCTTTTTGTCTGTACGTAAGAAACGTACTTTAATAATAGCTGTGTCAATATAGAACTATATAGGGGCCGCCAAATATTAATTACTAGAGACTGCGTAGAGCCCCTAAATTATAAGTACAAGTATGAATTATTTAATATTTTACTACTAAATTACATTATTTATCTAATTTTGTAATAAATTTATAAAAAAAAGCATAAAAGACATAAAGAAAATAAATTTAAAATTAGGAAATTAGAAAAGATTGCTTTTATCCATTATAATTCTAATATATTACAATAACATTAAACACCTTTATTTTAAGCAAGAGTAATAAATTAAATAATGATTTTTTACGTTTTACTTAACTTTCATATACTCTTTTGTTCTCCTATAAACGTTTTATATGTTATTCGATTTTTTTTTAAAACTACACCAAATATGAACGGTTTTGATTTGAAAATCATCAACAAATATACGTAATTTTTTTTAAATTACACATTGCTAATTAATATTTTTTTCACCAATAAGAAAATATTAAACACCAATTGCTCATAACTATTGTCTTGACAAAGTATAAAAAATATATTGAAATATTATCTCAATACGAGAAAAAAAAACAATAAAATAAGCACACACAGACATATAACACAGAAAAAAATAAACTCAACAACAAAAAACCGCAAAAGACAATGCATAATAAAAATATACAAAACTAAAACCATAAAACTCTACAATCCCAACCTTTAAAAACTCTGCACAAATTAAAAAAAAAACAAAAAAACCACAGATTAAATACTTACTCTAAAACATTATCTCCATTCGTTTACACTTAACATAAAATACACTATATTTTAAATATAATTGCGTAATTTCATAACTGTAGAGACGCGGCCGTACGGCGGGCTCTATGCACGCTACTGATCTAATTCCAAATGTATGCTTCAAGTGACGTAATACCGCCATCTTGCCCCTCCCTGCCCCACCTACAGAGTAAAATGCACTTATTAATTTCAGTAAAGTATTTAAATAAGCTTTTAATTTTTCATAGATGGCTACGCGCTACGTACTTTTATATAGATGTAATATAACTCTGTAAGTCGCTGTGACAGGGACGAAAATTCAATTTGTCTTCTATCTTTTGTTTTATTCTTTTATAATTTTAACAGTTTAATACTTTTCATCGCATAACAAAGTCGAGCGAGTCTAGTGTCAAGGTATTCCTTTTTCCACCCAAAACCGAAACATTGCGTGCTTGGTGGTGGAACGTTTATATTTTTTATTTGTTAAAGTATGATTTAATATTTATAAAAAATTTATTTTCATCATGTCACTGCCAGAGCTTTTATTTTACATATTCGTACTTATTTTCTCTTACTTACTTACTTACTTTCTTATATAGTAAGGAATATGTTGTATGTGTTATTTTTTCATTTACGTATCCAATAGAAAAAAAAACAAAGCCCTTACAAGTTCTCCTCCAATACAATAAAATTATACTTATTCCACACTTTATGATTTCAGATCACTACAGGCCTTACAATATATCCTTTGGTATTATATATTAATTAATCTTTTTTTTTTTCACTTCCCACTGTACTGCAAACATAACAGGGTAGGCATAGGGCCTACGAACTTAGTGTTAGGACACGCCGTTACCCGTTAGGACACTTCTGTTACACACTTTCCACCGAATTCTTGAGACATTTCTCTTCTTTATTATTATATTAAGACAACAGTCTCAACTTGGTTTAGGTTCTAAAAAAACTTTACAATTCCTTAGATTGCAAAACGATTTTCTTATCTCTGAAAGTTATTGTAAATTTAAAAATTAGATTTCCTTGAATATTTTAACTCTATCTATTCTCTACAGATGGAGTCATAATTACATGTGAAGATAAAGAAAACATTTTCTTATTCTAATTTTTTTTTGTCATGTCAATAATTATATGAAGGGCAAGTATCTTTTAAACTTCTGACCCAATTTCGAGCTTTGCTAAGAATTTTCCACCGAAATATTATTTCAAGTTAAGCGGACAAAAGAATATTTTAATAAGAGCTTTCCCTAAAAAGCTTTCGAAATTTATATAACGAATATCGTAGAGTTATTCTTGAGAGACATTGTATCGTGGTTAGAAAATTTTTAATTATTCACGATGGTCGTAGGTTCAATTTTTACTTATTTTATTGCGTAATGGTAATTTCCAGTCATCCGGGCGAAGTGACACAGGGGCTGTTTGTAACCGAGACGATAGTGGGCTCGAATTATACTCATAATTCTTTACTAGTGAATTCACTCACTATTTTAAAAGAATGAAGCTGAAAAAATTGTGTTAATTTCATGTTTAACAACTTCAGCAATTTCCTCTGATAAAACGAAAAGAAAAATTGACTTATTAAATTTAAGATAATAGACGTTTTTCAAGTTCCTTTTAATAAGATAGTGATAAAGATAACAAATCTTGTCAACGTTTTGTCATACATCATGTGGAAAATGGAGAGCGGAGTGTTTTAACACTATATCCCTCTATCTACCAATAGGAAATGAAATATTTACTTCTATTATAATAAACAATGTCAAAAACATTAAACCAACGCCAATAAACAAGGAAGGCGAAAACGTCCATATTTTCTGAAGCTCTTTATTAAAGCTTTACATGAAAATTGTCAAAAATTAATAGAATGTCCCATTTTAATTAACTTTGGTAAACTGAGAGCGTAGTTTGACATTTATTAAAATTATTCATTTCGGTCCATTGCGTGTATTCAATTAAATTTTTGTTCGTACGGTACTACTGCCTACCTATATGCGGGATACATTATTAACCTAGTGTTAAGACACTCTGTTCTCCATTTTCCGCAGAATTTTTGAGTCACTGCGTCTTTTGTTTTGTTACCAGAGCGAGATAATGAATATACGGGATACAGCGTGAAGCAAAATTAAAAAAAATAATAATTCATACTACATTCCTTTATACTATAAATAGAATAAGTAAATTGCAATTTGAATGCCTCTTGTATTCAATGATCCATGTATTTCGTATTACTCACAATGTCAGCTCTTATGAGAGATATTAAATTTTATACATCATTTGTGAGCAAATATTTCTACGACGGTTCATATTAAAATGTTCTGGTACAATAGTTATCAATTGTTAGGCCGCTGTAATGCAGTCTGTAAACGTGACCATTGTAGGTTCGATTCTCAATCGAGGATTTTCGAGCATTTTCTGGCTCTGACAACATGCCCCAACATAACGTAAAATCCGCAATGGTTTCAAAATCAGATTGGAGAACAAAGTGTCTTAACACTATCTTTCCTTTAGTTATCCTGTATATAAATACAGAATACATAGAGAGAAAATGTATATATATTTTTTGTCTATATCATAATATGGAAAGATTATTGGATCCAGGCTGTCGTTACTATATCAAAAGCTCAGCGTAAAGGAAAATTCTATACATTTAAGATATCGACGTATTAAATTATTTATAGGTGAATTCATTGACCACATGTCCGATATTGGAGGTTATTAGCTTTTTACTTGTGAGTTCCTACTACATGAGGGTATGGATTCAAATCTGTAGTTTTACAATTGTATACTTTTTTAAAATAAACTTATAATAATAGCAATGACTATTATATATAATAATAATTGTTAATTTCATTAAGGAGGGCTTTAATTAAGGAGGGAATTAAATATTTTTAGATTCGCGCTACATCCTGTATATATTCCCATTTTCCATCCAAAATATGTATTGAGCACGCGAAAATTAAGTATCTTATTATATAACAGGTAAAAGAGTAAATTCGAACGGAAGACGGTAACGACGTATGGCAAGAATAATGAGGATGCGGAACTACAGTTCACTACGAAGCATTATATATCTATCTTTGAAATGTCGAGCCAAAAATATCCTCCAGTTTTTTAAAGAGAAGAATATGCTTTTGGGGAATTCTAAAATCTGCATTTACCTGAGATTTAGAATTAAATTAAAATATAGAATTTAAAAGATGCTATTTTAAATCGCTTTGTAGAGGTTAGAGTAACTAGTACAATATAGATTTATTCAAGAATAATATTTCGCCAATCGCGGCTCAGGGACACAAGCGTGTGACTGTAAACGTGGCAAGTTGCGAATTCGAATTCCACTCGAGGAATGAAATATTTTAACTTCCTAGGTCTGTTAAAAGGCGCAGCGTTAAAGTCTGCAAAAGAACACGCAATGACAGTTAAGAAGAAGATAGAACGGTACTCCGATCTTAACTTCTAATCTTCTTAACACTAGATTCCCGCTGCCTACCAAACTTATGCGGTATACAGCGTGAAACTGCAGAATGAAACTTAAAGACACCGTCCATACGTACTTTCGCCTTTTTGAAGACATTTTACGATTAAAATCAATATATGTTACATTTAAACCCACAATCAACACAATAATTTGTAACATATATTACCAAAAAACTGCACAAAACGAAATTAATACATAAACAAATAATTTCATAACAACTTTATTATGAAGAAAAGCATTTAATCAAGTAAATAAGTTCACTGAATTAGTCGAGACAGACGGACGGAAGAAAATAACTGCGCTCGGAAGACGTAATGAGGATGCGGATACGCCGCCGGAGGAGAGTGGCCAGGCTTTTTGTCACTCTGAAAATAATAAATATACAATCTTCTTCTTCGTGTCAATGCATGGAGAATTCAGATCATATTTTGCCAATATTTAGCCACGTCGTCTGCAGCATATGTTGCCTCCATGAGATCGTCATGTGAGCAGGTGAATGGACATTT
>FAPY01025913.1:1543-16168 GCA_900067975.1 Heliconius heurippa
GGGTAGGCAGAGGGAACCTCTGTATCTGAGTGCTAATTATATTACATATCACAGATTTTACGTGGTAATGATGATTGCGTGATTTCTTTCGTTGCTTGTTCACTTCAGACTCTTTTAGAGATATAGCGTTCTGGATAGTGAAACCCAATGGATCACTTTCTAATTTGGTAAATATTTTTATTCCTTGAGTAGTATGTCAACACATAACCATTGTATAGCGTAAAAGCTAAAAAGGTGTATCGTCTACTCATAATATAAATTCCAACCGTTCGAATGTAATGTGTAAAGGTTCTGGGTTCGATTTCCACTCTCAATATCACTGATTTTTAATGATTAGTGGTTTCCACTCAACACGCAATGCGTCCAGAATTCGGCTAAAATGAAACAGAAGTGTTTTAATGAGGACGGAGTGTCTTAACACTAGGTTCCCGGGTTCCTTCTGCCTACTCTGTTATGTGCGGGATACAGCGTAAAGCTAAAAATATATATATACGAAGTAAAATACAGCTTTAATAAATATTTATAATACAAACTGACTAGACTTTATATTTCCAATTAACTTGTTATGTTTGAACTAAACTATTCTATGGGAATGAATGTTAGGTCTAGCACCTATCACTTATTCACGCTTAACTCTTCACTCATTGTGCAGTGTATCTTCCACTACGAGGAAATACTTTTAGTTTGTATGGAAGTCAAAAATTCATAGCTTAGATGTGATAGAAGGCATTTACATATAGGTGTTTAGTATAACCTTGAGATATATTATGCGATTATGATTTAACCGTAAATAGTTGTCATAAACAAGATTATATTATATAGGCGATTCATTCATACATTTCAGATTTGAATGTTAAATTTAAACAAAAGAAAACAATAGGTATGGTAAATTATTATTAAATCTTCGTTTCTTTTTGGAGTATAAAAATTATTCAGGGATTTACTTTGTTTTTTGATGACGTCACATTATCTAGGTGTGTATAACGTTAAAATAATTAGCTACCTATATACAAATTGTTCAACATTTTTAAACGATTTCTTTTCTTTTAAAGTAAGTAAAAAAAAGAATTTATTATAAAAGTATTTATACTGTGAAAGTAATTAATACTAAGAAAAGAATACAATTAAATAAGTATAATTTTATTTAAATGCGCCTGTCTGTCGTAAAAGTCTAAAATCTAGGTTGTATTAACATTTATTGAATGGATATCGTATTTCGATTAGTAAGATTAGATTGACAATGAAGTGGCCCGTACTCTTGACACAGAAAGAAATGTCCTCATTCTTATATAAACACCTAGTAACATATTCAATATGGGGCATATTGAATAGGTATATAATATATTGAACCTATTTTTATGTACATATATAAAACCAGTGGATATTAATATAGTATCTATAATTATTATAATAATAATAAATTATATCAAAAATTGTCCGTGTTTAACCTACAATTGGGAAAGATAATTATGATGATCGTAAATCATCTTAAATTTTATTTTTAAAATATAATACCTACTAAAATTTTTTTGGCGGAATCCAACGCCGCGTTTTACCTTGTTACCAGAGCGAAGAAATGACAATATTAATAAATAATTAATTTTTCCGAGTGGTAATCGAAACTACAAATGCGCCATGACGGCCTCAATTTTTTATAATAAAAATGGTAACATAAAAAAAATCCACATCTTAGTCATATTTGGTGCGAAAGTTTACATTTTTTATTATAGTATTAGTCATCAATATATCCTTTTTATTATAACAGTAATTTTATCATATCAATATAAAAATATTTTAAGTCGCCGATGATTGTAACTAAAGTCGTAGTCCGTTGTGTGTTTCTAATTGAAATTACATGGAGACGATATGTTTTCATTGTACATACTAGTAACAGTGTGATAGGTATCACACTTTTATAAAAGGGTTAAATATAACTCAATATAGGATTTTTTTTTGATAATTTAACTTTGAAACTTATTTTCTTTAAAAACTATTCTTTTAAAATATAAAATGTAGATATATTTCATCAAAACAAGTTCGCTTGCTGTCGATGTACGATGTACGATGTAAGTCTTGGCCGCCCTGAAGTTTATAGGTTTTCTGAATTTATGCTCACTTGGGAAGGAAATATTCAAAAGTAAGAGAAATGCCTAACTTCAGGGCAGCCCCGAATTGCTGATCGCTTGGATCCTTTAAACTACGCTTTGGATTTTGTGCTAATATATAGCGTGTACTAATATATAGATTTATTCAAGAGAATGGTTTATATATATTAGATGGATTAATTTTATTACTCCAACACGGAACACCAGTACACAATAATCAATGTGTTTTCAATGGATTTACTTATATACCTATCTCCTCGCTGATAATACGGTGGACAAACAAGTGCCATATGGTATTTTAATCAAGAAATAATAAAGATAATTTTTGAGAATATAATTGACGAGAGTGCAGTTTGGTTATAAATATGTTGTTCAATAAATTATGTTAAAAATGTTATTCTCGATGTGACCGTGGTGTGCGAGGTTTGACCTGAGCTTTGCATTTTAGTAAAAATAAGATGAAATATTTTGGTTTCTTATATTGATTTCTAATTATACACTTCATTTTCGAAAGATTTTTTCTGATTTTTCTTTTATAATCACACACAAATGCAAATTTCAGCTAAATTAAAGCTTGACGAATTTTAGATATGTTCTTAGTTTATATTTATTAAAATAATGTAAGCCGACCATTATACAGGAATATAAAAAAAATCTATGGAATCATTCTTTCAGTTAGAACTATGTTAGTCTTGAATCATTATATTTATCTTAAAAGAAATTAGCTCAACATCCGATTATGTTCTATTTTTCAAATATTTATTTTAACTTTGATGTTTTTTTTTCAGGTTTCGGAGTAGGTCTCGCATCGTCATCTTCATTTGTGTCACTTAACCATTATTTTTCTAAGAAGCGTGGGCAAGCAGTTGGCTTGTCTATGGCAGGCACAGGATTCGGTCTGATGGTGATGCCGCAACTAGTCAAAATTCTCCTTAGTGAATACGGTTTTAGATGGTCAGTTGTTATATTAGGCGCTTTAGCCTTCCACGCCGTTTTAGGGTCGTGCTTACTTCAACCAGTGAAAAGGCATCTTATTGATGAACCAATAGACTGTGAATTGCAGCCAGTGAAGGTTGGTAATAAACCATAACATATTTTTAATGCTACATACATTTAATTATCTTCATTTTTTTTTAATTGTATTCATTATTACAGGAAATGGAGTGTATAAATGAAAGCGATGAAGAAGGTGACGATAAATTCGAAGTCAATCCGTTAGTTAGCCATCAATTGCCAAAATTAACTAAACAACGATCAAATGTTAATATGAACCATCCGTCAGTTAGAACGATCGGTTTGCCGCGAGCCAAAACATATGATAAGCCGTTACAAGAGTTTGATACGAATACAAAGTTTAACCCAGGCTTAACTACGGCTGCCTCTGTAGCGGCAATGCAGAGAGTCACCTCCAGTGGCAGTATGAGCGAAGTGGCAAGGAAGAGGAAAGTATCTGTAATATCGAATATATCTAATATGGACTTCACTGGGAGTTATTTACAGCTTTATCTGGATGTAAGTTTGTGCTTGATGATACTTTACTTCCTACTACTACTACTACTTTCCATTAATAATTAATTAATTAATCAAATTAATCAGCTTTAAACTTTCGAATTCTGAAGGCAAGAAATGAAAATATAAATTTAAATAAATATATAATTAGATATTTAATTTGCTAATGTTTTAATATTTTCAGACAGCAGACGACGACGCTATACAAATGAAATCATTTAAAAAATCTGAACCAATTGAAGAGAAAAAACAAGGCTGTTTTAGAAAATTTATTAGTCTCATGGACTTAGATTTACTGAAGGACTGGTCGTTTTTGAATCTTTTACTAGGTCTATCTTTATTTTGGAGCGGAGAACTACAATTTAGGATGTTAACGCCATTTTTTATTAGAAGTTTGGGATATAATATGAATGAAACGGCGTTCTGTTTGTCTATGACAGCCATTACAGATATAGGTGTACGATTGATTTTGCCTCCGATTTTTGATAGAGTTGCTATTACTAAGAAAATGATCTTCTTTATATCAGCATTCTTTTTAGCAGCTACTAGATCAGGTAAGTTAAATTAAATGTTTTATTATTCAAGCTGTATCCCGCAAAATCATCCCGTTTATAGCCACACGCTGTGCCACGGCGCCAACATGGACTCTAGTCTCGTTATTTATTACATTTTGTGGAATACACAATAATAATTATTATAAGACAATATTAATACTTAAAATTCCAGTGTAGTACAGAGATGCTAATAACATAAATTTTGTGACAAGTACAATTCCCGTTATGTTCAAATTTTTATACATTTAAAAAAAACGTATTTTTCTTACATATTTCTTTTTTGCTTAAATTCCAGTATTAGCTGAACAATCAGAATGGGTACCACTAATGATTTGGTTGTCCATATGCGGTTTCTTTAGAGGCATGTGCCTCAGTAACTTTACACTCACTATATCTGAGTATTGTCCTTTGGAGAAACTACCGGCGGCTTTCGGCCTTCATATGGTCAGCAAGGGAGTCTTAGTGGTTATCATTGGACCCTTGATTGGTAAGTTATCGTTTAAATATATATATTTTTTAGCTTCACGTAGTTGTACGGAAAATGGAAAACGAAGTATGAACACTAGGTTCCCCTGCCTTACCTGTTACATTGTGAAATTAAAAGAACAATTCTTGAACAATTAAAATAATTATAATTTTATTTTCGTTACAGGTTATGTAAGAGATTACACAGGAAGCTTTGCAACATGTATCCACGTACAAAATGCTATGATAATGTCATGTGTCCTTGTATGGGGAATAGAATATGCCCTGGCATTTACAAGGCGGCGTAAAGTCGTTCAAATCTAGTAAATTCTGTATAAATGATATTACAGATAAATGATATACAGCCATAAATATGTGGTAAAGCCGTTTGGATATAGAACAGTCGTTTGAATAAAGAACAGCCGTTTATATAACATAAAACAGCCGTTTTAATATGAAACTAGCTGATATAGAAATGTAGTTTGTATTATTATTTTGAATGAATGTTGAGTATTTAAATAAGTAATTATTTTTTTATTTCAATGTCTAATATTTAGAAAATAACTCGGCTAGTTTGTTTGAGATTGCTTGACAATGTCTTAGCATATATCAAGAAAAACAGTGAAATATAAAATTTTCTTTAATAATATATTGTTTTACGTTAACAACGTTAAATATTAATTGTTAATTGAAAGCCTGACATTTGAAATGTCACTTTCTGTTATTGTTATCAATAATTTCATATTTATATATTTAGTTTAGAAATTTATATTCTAAGTGTTTCAAGAAACTGCCAATGCAAGCACTCAAAATATGAACAGGTTATTTAAATTATAAAATTATCCATATTTTATCTATTCTTCCATTATCTGTGGTATATATTTGTTTTGTCTGAAATGTTACTTAATTTTCATTATATTTGAATATTTTAATAATATTTGTAATAATTGTTAACACTTAATTAACTTGTGATATAATTATCACCAGTAAGCTAGTTAAGCAAAGATGAAAATCCATACTTAATTTGTACAGTGATATTGTTATTTTTTTTTTATATACAGTACAAATTTATTACGTAAATGTGTACTATTTACAAAAAAATCGTATCAATACTTAAACATGACTTAAATTTATTAATGTATAAACATGAGTCTGATTTATATTTTCTATATTTCTTAAAATATATTATAAGCAATAATACATACAAGTATTATTTTATCTACCGATTTTAGTATGGCATTTTGGAACGAAAGTGATATAAGTCGGCACAGTGTCGGACTGTAAACGTGACAATTGTGGGTTCGATGCCTTAGATCGATGTTTTAGTACAATGCGTAACGTTTAGATTCGCAACTCAACAGGCAACGTATTGAAAGTTGGGCGGTGCGTGGGGTACGAAGTATCGTAACATTGGAGTACCCTTTACTGTCTATCCTGCTATATGCGGGATACAGCGTGAAGCTAAATAAATACAAATGCTTATGAACAACTCAAAAGCTAATAAGATTTTATTGTAATAAAATGTACATTTTTGACTTAGATCACTTTCTTTCTTATGTTGCCATTCGTGAAAAATACTAATGCTTACTTGTTTTAGATTTAAATGAAGAAAGGATGGTAATGTGATTGGTTCTTATAGAACATTTCTCTCTAAAATATTCTTCCTAAAAACGTGAGAAACATTTTGTATATTATTTATAGCCTGACAAGAACTTTGAATTATTGGATTACACAAAACGACGCCGAACTCCGTAATATCGAGTATTACGCACACGACTGTCCATGCGCCAATTTGACTCGTGCCTATGTTCACAAAGTCCATAAAGTATTTGTTGGGCTATATTAGTTGTAAGTCTTCCTACTTTTATAATAAATAATACCACAACTAATTAGTCCTCAAATGAAATTTTATAGAAACTAGACATTTATAGGAACTAGTTCTTTCTATGATCATATTTTTAGATGGCTGTACGTAGTTTTGATGTTTTTATGTAGATATTTAAAATTACTCTTTTTTAGACTTCTTTGTCTTTTTACTGTGTATCCTTCGCCTTTAGAATTTAAATGTGTGAAAGAATATTTTCGTATGCAATATGAATGTTATTTAATGATAATTGTAGATTGTATTGTAATCATTCAATTAACATTTAAACATCGACGTTTTTAATTCAAAATATTATTTAATTTTCTATGACTTATTTTGTGATTTTGGACAAGTTTCTTTTAAAGTCATGCATTAGACTCGAAAATTATGATTATGAATTGTCGTTAAGTATTGGTTTTATTTATTAGATTTATGAGAGTAGCTAATAATATGTCTAAAAAGTATTTATGCGCATTTTATTTTGCAGGTTTAATTTGATACTGTGAGAACATGTTTTTCTGTAGTAAAAACTGCTAGCAATTTACTCTTTAGAATGATTATAATTTTTTTTTTTATTATATCCAATTTTTTGTTGATAGCTAATGTGGCTTAAATGTTTGTTAAATTATATATTTAGTCTTGAAGTGGTTTTGAAAATATCGAAATTGGTTAAGGTATCTTTTTAAAATAGTATTCCAGTGAGACTTCTAAATGATATAATTAAATACTTAAAAACAATATAATGTGATGTATGTAAATTTAATTTACTATTGTATACATTTTTAATATATTTTTCTTTTGGATTTAGTTTTGCATAATATCACCAATATATATTTTATTCATATTTTTTTTAAATTCACAGTGTTAATGGATATTAGTACAAAAGGCATTGCAAATTAAACTATATACCTTTTATAATATAAGTTGCGTCTATCTGCGTAACCACGTCCTTCTGTTCAATTTTTATTAATAAATTTGTTCCATACAGGTTGCTTAACTTTTTATTTATCACAGTACTGCATTTATTATAAAGAGTACTTACGTCTATATATTTAAAAGTAAAACAACAACGAAATGCGAAATGTAAAATTAAATTGATGTATAGTGCGCTTAACGAGTAGTAGCCTCCTTCGCTTCGAGAAGTTAGCTGCGTAGATTTCATGTTAGGATATTTCCTACTTTTTTTTTCTCTCCTAGTGGGCAATGCGCAAAAGTTCAAAAAACCTAACTTTAATGGGGTCATATCGTAAGTAATACTTGAACGCCCCCTAATACATTTTATGATTATTATTTGAACACTACAGCTTCAAACTACTTGTCTTCCAACATTGTTTTTATTCATATTTCGATGTATGTGGTGGGCTTTTTGATATATGTGATTTTAGTGACCAAATAGTATACTAACTTTTGATAAAAATCATTATTGTACTTAGAAACGAATTCGGGTCATTTTGACAATTTAGCATTTTGTATAATCTGTAGTCTGCCACTCTGTACCATGGAGGCTAGAAGAAAGGAGTATAATCTCATATGGTAGAAAATTGCAAAATAAATTCAAAATGGCTTTTGTAGGCGCAAGGTATGATAAGAATGTAGTAATTATAATATACGAATTGAAGTATGACGAGTTAAAAAAAGAATATTATATGTGACTAACGTAGTTAATTATTAAAAATACAAGTATTTGTTCAGTACTTACTATGAATTAATGAAAAAATACGTAGCTGAAATGATTTCATAATTAGTTTCTTTTAAAAGTTCTCTAAGACGCTAATGACGTTCACTTCTTTTATGGAGATGATTTTCCTTACCTCTACCCTCCATATTCTGTACTTATAACAGTTAACGAGCAATCAATTATAGAAATGTATGTGCCAATTTTATAATTGTGTTATCTTTATTCTAAAAACATGTATATTATGTATTTTATTGTTAGACAATATGATTTTTAAACAAAATTACTAATAAAACTGAAATGTGAAAACTGTAATGACGCTAATAAGTAGACTTGTAAAAAAAATATAATTAATTGTTTTTTTTAATAATATCCATTTTAATTATAATACTTATTCATTTATTATTAAGGTATATTTACTCCGCATTATAGGGTCATGTCAAATAAAACCCATACAAAGTTTTTGAAGGCCAAATTCATGAAGTGTTGCTCAAGCTCTGCCCCATTATACTATACTATGGTTGTGGGTTCGATTTCCACTTGAGAAGAATTCTGGCAAGACAAAGCGTGGATTGTGTTCCTCCAATCAACGCTGAGAAAAGGCAATCCTTTGACTTTTATATCTATAACAATTACATAATAATTATGTGTATGTATAACGAAACTTATAAATCTTAACATATCAAGTAAAAAATAAAAATATATAAATTAATTTGAATGACATTTTTAAATTATGGCATATATTTGTGAGTAAAAAAAATCTAATATTAATTTCAATAATGTTCTATAATATTTTTATTCGTTGTTTTAAAATAAAGTGATAAAAAAAATGTCCTGTCAAAAATACCGTTAAAAATAATTAATGAAAAAATGTTGTATTGGACTACTTTTATTATATTTATATAACACTTTATAATTTTTTTACATTTGTAAAGTGTGATTCCAAATTTAGGATATTATTTTGCCAGTTCAACTATGTTTATTTCACCTTCGATAGTAAAAGGCCCAAATTTGTAAACTACTATTAAGATGCCCTACAGATTAATAATGTAACTTGAAATATTATTAAGTTTTTTTTATAAAAAAATAATCCATTAAAGTTCTTATTGGTTACCGAAAGATTGTTTTATTCTGTCCTTATATGTAACTTATAAATAAGTAATAATAATCTTAAAACTTAATATTTTACATATATGTAAGATTTACGCAAATTTATAAAATCATCTCACCTTGACATTTAATTTCGTAAATTCTAATTAAAATAAGTTAATATATTAAATACACAAAATATACATTTTCAAAATTATAATATCCGAATTTTGAAAATGTATATTTTTATAGTAATTTAAAGAAACGCTAAATATAGTGAAATGTTTATCTTATGAATAAACTTTAGATAAAATTTTATTTATTGCTTTTTCGAAATTCAAATATGCGCAGACTATAAAAATTGAATGCTCTCGCTATTAATTTACATAACACTCAAAAATATGCCCCTAGTTTAAAATAATATCATACATTATGCTCCAACTCCAACACACGTTTATGCAAAATTGCGCAAACGCCAGTTTGCACAAGATGGGAATAGAAATTTTTTTGAAGGACTTAAGCAAAAGAATAATTTGCGCAATTATCTTCCATCACATCTGTATGGCGTCCATACAGATTTTTCTTCTTTATCTTCATAGTGTTTATATACTTGGTTTACTTTTTGTATTATATCTATAAAAACTCTAGATAATAATTTGTTTGTTTCGGTGTCTGATACGTTATATTAAAAGTATATATATACACATTAACATTTATAAAGATAGGTGACTATTTTGGTTACTTAATTATAATTAAGAGGGATTAAAGTATTTATGCCAGTTCCGTCTACTTACGGATACGGTTCGGTGGGTGTTTGAACTAATTTTGTGAAACTGTATACTTTACCGAAGCTCCATTACCGAATGTTTAAAAGATTATAGAGGCAATGGAAAAAAATATTATAAAAATAAATGAATAATTTATTAAAAATAATAGGTTTCACGCTTTATCTCGTAAACTATGGCAGGGAGAACCTTGCGCCATGAAATTTTATTCTTTCACTTTTCGCTGAAATTCTAAGCATAATGAATTCAATGCCATTGACGATTCTAACGATTAAGTACTTATTAATTTACCAGAAAGCAGGAAAATGAAATTAAATATGTTAAATCATTATATTGAGTGGTCTTCGGACAATCATTGTATTCATGGCCATACGCTATTCTAATTCACAAATGTTTTTGCAAACTAGAAATTAATTAACGGTTACGCTATTGTACCTACTAGTGATGTGCTTGTCGGTTAAGTGTGATTGTGGTATCATATTCCACTTATACGTTTATGACAAATCCCCACTTTTTTAGTTAATTTCTCGTTATATTGATGTTATAATTATATATATATAAAAAAACAACTGTCTATTCAAGAAAAAAAGTACAGCTGCTTATTTACTCCGTCATCATTTTAGCACTCGGCACAGATAAAAATGCCATAAAATTACCTGTAATTTTGGATTCAAGAAAATATCTGAAGATGACTAAATATATATTGTTACCATGCACGCTTTTTGCAGTTTGCAATCTATAATTGTTCCTTTAATTCTCTTTTTTTATAATGCTTAAGCAATATTTTTCTTTATTGGATAAATTTAATGTTACAATTAGCAACTTTTTTAATTTTAAATATTTTTTAAATAAATTTTATACAATACAATCAAATATAATCCCCATTCGTTGGTTTTTATATAATCAGTCCATGTTTACGTTGAGATAAGGCAAGAGCCTAAAAGAAAACATGTGCTTTTGCAAACCAGTTATTTTGGCATGCCGAGGTGATCTAAGGACACATCGCACGTGTTAACTTTGATATCATCTCTTAATATTAATTTGCTGCTGATTAGAATATGTCCTATTAAATCGACACATAGGCTCAACGATATTTTGAAGTATTATTGTTAATTAGAAATATTTATACTCGCGACTTCTCCAAAAAGGCACTCGTGTTCATTACGATCTAAGATATTGTCGAGACAACTTGTTATTAGAATTGATATATTAATTGAGTTGTGTATAATAACAGTAAATAAAATTATTATAAAAGCTGGATTTTGTGTCTAATTTGTTGGTTCGTCCACTTCGTCCGAAACTATACAGTGAAAACTATAGGTTGTGTGAATGGTTGTGGAACAAAATACTTCATATTGATATACTTATCTTTTTATATTTATAAATAAATATAAATAACATTTGTTAAAATAAAATAGCAAAAACTGTATTTAAATTGGATGAGAGGTTTCTGAGATTGGGGTGCACAATGCACAGACAAGCAGACAAAAATTTAAAAAAAATATTTGGATTCTATTACATAGATTGATAAATGCCCTCAATATGAACTTATCGTTGATTGGTCTATGAGTCATCATCCGTAATCCATCAACCAATCCAACAAGTGCAAACCGTTACTTGTCATATTTAGTGACGGATGACGGATAACGGATAGCGGTATATACCTAAAATCATACACTTACTTCACAATGTACTACAGGTGATCCCGGGCCGAAAGGCGAGAAGGGAGACTACGGCGACATGGGGTCGCCGGGCATGCTGGGCGCGCTGGGGCTGCCGGGTCCGCCCGGGTATCGCGGACTCGAGGGCGATATTTATATGACTTTCAGACTTCTATAGCTACATTCACACTCTTGTGTCTCGTATAATCATAGAATAGAAGATAGAAGTCATTAGATAGAGGTGCTTAAATTTTTGTATAGAATTGTCAATAAACAATCCTAGGAAACATCAAGGGTAAAATTAAATATTGTAATATTAGTGGATACTTTTATTAGTTTATAAACACGTTTAGATTCGATGACATCTACTCTAAAAATAATAATATAAGGTCGGTCATTCCCACGAGGTTATATCCTTTTATTTTGTAAACTTCTACACTTGTTTCGGGTATAGGGTAGGACAGATACAATATCTTATCTTCGTCAAATATTAATGACACGCATTTTCTGACTGCTGTGATATTTTTGATTATTCTGTTCTCTGCTAGATGCCACTGAGAGAGTTTTAAAATTAAATAAACAAAAATATCTTTTTAAGAAGAAGCTTCGTAAATTTTTTTCATGGTGTATTTTACAAATCATACCGTTTCCTTTGATATTCATATTAGGGGCTGTACAATAAATTGTAATCCATTTTGTTGCGGCGGCCATTTTAGACTAACAACAATATTGATTATATATTAGTTTTATGGTTATCAGAACTGGGGAAGAATATGAATTATTGAAGTCAAATAAAAAACAATTTTTAAAATAAAAAATATACTGCATTAGTTATCATAACAGTTTCTTTTATCATTTAATATATTTATTTCTAAAACAAAGGTATACTTATTAATTTTGAAATCATAGTCTTAAAGTTGTTCTGCATCACGTATTTGTGTAAGATAACTATGTGAAGATTGCTTTGATTATATTTAAATATATCTTACAGTACGAATAACGAAGGAAAAAAGGATTATTTAATAAGCCTTCTTTTGTGTATGATATATTGCGCACGAATTAAAGAATTAATTGGAAGGTGAAATTCATGATGAGATATTTTTTTATATTTTTATTTGACTTTTACTATAAATACTACATTTTATTTTTAAATATCCTCATACTTACAACATAATAAGAATTTACATGTTATGTTTATTTTTCAAAATTTACCCTTATTTTGAATTGCCTGAATTCATTCCTTTTATAGATTTTTTTAGCTTTACTCTTTATCCTGCAAGGTCCCCACATTCCGCGGAATTTTGGAGGCTACATGCTGAGTGGCGGAACTAAACGTCGCGTTTTGCCTCGATATCAGAGCAAAGAAATTAAAAATATAAGTAAATGTCAATTGGTAAAGTAATTTTAATATGTGAAAAAAAAAACTTCATAAATTCGGAACTAAGCAAATATTTTTTTGCAATGTAGAGCTAGCTATACTTAACTAATAATGATGAGTTAGTATTTCCTGTTTTCGAAATATTATTAATCATACCAAATGGGCAATGAAAATAATAATTTAGAAATATGGTCATTAGCATATTTGATTTCACGATTCTTCGCTTTTTAAAGAGAATGTACCCCGAATTACGGAAAAGTCAGTGTCGCGTGTATTCCGCACATAGCAGTGTACACAGACGGAACCTGGGAACCTATTGTGGGACTCGAACCTACAGTCTGTTGCGTTAACAGTCACATGCTTATGCCCTTGTGCCGCGACTGGCCTCCAAAATATTTTATTTAATTTTTATTATAGTAAGGAATTCAAAATATCCATATTCAATTGTAATTTATAAAGGTACTTATGTTATTTATAGTCACGATTATTTAAAAACAAAATCACTAAAAGACGAAAGAATTTTTAATGGTTTAGTTTATTTAACCTTTTCTTTAGGGTTAGGTACTAATGAGGTAAATGATCTTTTCATTGAGTCTCGTAAAGCCTCATTTCGGGCTGGTAGTGTAAAATGAAGACTGTAGTAACAGAATCGTCCTAGCCGTTACTCGTGCGTGTTGTCTGTCAACGGACAAAATGCTACATTATAATAACTTTTCTATATAAAAATAAATTATAAAATATAGAAGCAACAAATAATATTTGTAAATAAGAATGATAAATAGTTAATATACATTTAACACAGATATTTTCTGTCAGTCAGTGCTATTAATATATATAATTTAAATTTAGTTTACGTAAAATATTTTTAAAATTAGTGACGTGATATACATTTTTATTTAAAAAATGGATGAAGCATTTGCACATCTTGAAGGAAATAATATTAAAAATGGTAAAAAAACCGAACTCCCGCCAGACGGAGGCTGGGGTTATGTTGTATGCATTGGAGTCGGATTTACATTTGTAAGTATATTTTGCATTTGAAAAAATTGTTTAAAATTTATAATTCAGAAAATTTGTATTCGAGTTATTTTCACAGAAATAATTTAATTATTCTTCTATTTGACACCATAAAAAATAAATTGTATTAGATAATTGACTTCGATTATTAAAAATGATTGTTTTAATTAAATAATTATTTGTTAACAATCACTGGAATAAAAATGTCAGCATTTTTTTTGTTTAAGTAAATGCTTTTGTTGCTACGAAATAAACAAAACTTGAATTAGCATTTATAGCACTTGGCTCAAATTTCATATTTGTAATTATGCAGAATAGAATAAATAACGATAGTGGATAGCAAATATAATTTTTTAACAAAATGTTTTTTTGTTGGTACAATAATTTGATTTGATTCGAACGTCATAATTGTTTTAAAAAAATATTTCAGAGTTTTCTTACATTTAACGATTTTGCACTTGAAAATCGTTGGATAATACAGAATATTTTAGCACTAAATAAAAAAATATAGGGTAAAACCGGG
>FAPY01025935.1:0-10885 GCA_900067975.1 Heliconius heurippa
GTGCTTATTATAAGTTTATTTGAATAAAGAATATTTTGAATTTGAAATGTCACACAAACCCCCATATAGCATGTGAGCAGAGGGAACTTAGGAATTTAGACGCTCCATTCCCCAATTTTCACCAATTTTTAAGACATTGTGTGTTTAGGTAGTGCAACTCAAGCGCCACGCGATTCTTTTTATGCCAGAGCGATAAATTTCCTTTGAGTGAAAATCGAACCTATCACGCCACGACGGCTAAAACAACGGCCTGTACTTATATTCCACTTACTTATTTTCGTTTTCCAATTGATTTATAACGTCTTGTAATGTAAAAGCCGGATTGGCTTTATTACCAGACGCTTTTCCTACAGTAGAAGTATAAATAGCGGGTTTCTCGTTTTTCCTTTTCACAGAACCTTGTGATACTAAATTCTTGTTTTTGCTATTCTTTTTGCTTGTTTTTTTCTTTTTCGTTTTAGTGCAAAAAAAGAATCGTTTCATGTTTTTCATGAAACCTAGACATTCTGTTGGTTTAACCTGAAAGTAAAAAAAACAAAACAATTTTTATGAATGTCAGACTAAACAGACAAAAGTTTAATTTTTAATAAGACTTATTCTAAAATAAAAAAAACAAAGTTAAAGATTGTGTAATCTAAAAATAGATTTTTGATTTATTTCTCATGAAAAAAACACACACTATGCAATACGGTCAAAGAGTTGTAGCCACCCTTAAATCTTTTTCCCGAACTTTTGCGCATTATTCATTTGGGAAGAAATTGATCATAAGTAAGAATAGTCCTATAATCAAGTACTGCTAACTTCACGGCGACCACGACTTGTCGACCGCACTGTGTAGTCCGTATTTATAATGTGTGTATAATACTGTATACAAAAAACACTAATAACTCTTAATTCTTTTTAAAATATTACCTCTCCATCAATAATTTCTTGGACTACATGTGTTTTCTTGTGACCAGAAATACTCGATGCATCCTTGTCATATAGATAGCACTTTTCACAAAAGAATAAATTATTGCACTTTGAACATTTAAATTTTAGCACCTGAAAAAATAGTGTACTTTTTTAGCTTAATGCTGTATCTCGCCAATAGCAAAATAGGCAGATGGAACCTGGAAACCAAGTGTTAAGATACGCCGTTTCCATAAGACCTTCGCAATTCCCCACTTTCCGCCTAATTCTCGAGGCTAGACTCTTGTGTGTTGATTGGCGGAAATCAACGCCGTGATTTGCCACGAGGCACCGCTCTGGTAACGATATCAGAACGATTATATGAAAGAATTTATTATTTTTATACATAAAACCATTGCGTTTACAGACATTTATAGAATAGTAACTAACACAAGGTTTAAGTCAAAATCAATAATAAACTATATAAACACAAAATAAATCTATTATCTACCTGTATAAGAGGCTGGGTACATAAAACACAAGTGGCACTGGCATTGGAACAGTTCCTACTAGCTATAACCCTCTGGACTACAGTCAGGCATCGAGTGCTTGCACAATGTTGGGTGCCCCATTCAGCTACTATTTGTGCACTTATACCGAGCATACCTGCACTCTGTAATGAAAAAAAATGTAGGCAGGCGGAGGGAACCTAGTGTTAAGTTATATTCCTCACTTTCCATTAAAATCTTTGAGGCATTGCATATTGTGTTGTGGAACTCAAAACTGAGCTGTTGCTTTGGTGCAAAGGTGAAGAAATGAAAATATTTTTAAATTATAATTCCTTCCCATAATGGCAACACACAACTGTAGCATTACAGTCACATTAATGTGCCCGTGCATGGTTAGTCAGGTTTGGCAACTCAATATTACAATTCTAAATAAATTTAACAATGACAGAAAGTAATGGAAATATAATTTCAATAAAATGTGAAAGTAATAAAAAAATTAAATTGACTTATATTTTAAAATTCTTTTACAACTAAATAATCACTATTTAACTTTTAAAAATACTAAAGAATGAAATGCAACAAACTACTTTCTTTGTAAATGTATAAAATTAAAAAAAATAGAATTATAAAAACAACTTACTTTCTCAAAACATGAATCAACATCACTCTGTACATAATCACACTGACATCCTAAGTATTTAGGTAATGCTGTTACATGCGCTAATAATGCAGCTAGCCTTTTAGGTGACACACACCCATTGTGGTCTGCACTGCAATTTGCGAGTGCTAGCCATTTTTCTGATATAGATTCCTCACTTAGTAATATTAACAGGGTTTTTGCCGCAAGTACTCGTATAGGAGTTTTTCTGTCTCTAAAATTATAATATATTAAGTAATTAAAGTAAAATATGGTGTTAAGTTCCGCCACTCCACATGCAATGAAAAAGAGGAAAGGAATGTCCTAATACTGGGTTCCCTCTGTCTACCCAACTATATGCAAAATACAGTGTAAAGGTAAAAAAAAATGAAAAACTTAGTATGATATATTTCAAAATATATAAATGGATTATATACAATAGTGGATGACACAAGAGGTTGAGATCAATGAATGTTCCAGGTATGATAAAAACTCCATAAACCAGACTAATTTCTTGGGATAAATAGATGTATAATAATAATGTTTAAAGAAAATTGATAAATATTGGGCTTAATCATGAAATAAAATATATACACAAGTTGTACATATAGTTATAAAATGTTAAGTATTAATTATAATATTTATGAATTTCAGAAATAAAATCTTTCAATAAAAACATGTATCTTGTTGATGGGTTTGTATAATACTGAATGCATACAATTAAGCCAGAAATTTGAGTCTACACTGAATACTACAGAATTACTAAAGAAGGAAGACATACAAAAAACTCTAAGCCTCTGGCCAATTAAGCTAGCTAGTATTTTGTTAAATTTATTTTGAAATAGTAAAAGTATATTTAAATGAAATCTCTGACTATGGGAACCATTGCTATTGTAATATTGTATGTATATTATTTAAATAAAGTGAAAATCAAGAATTTCGAAACAAGTAAAATTAATTTTCGAGATACAAAATAAAACGTCAATAAAACACTTACTCATCATAAACATTAAGTAAAAGATTAATCAAAAGGTCCACTGCCAAGTCAACATCTCCAGAAAAAAGACCTTCTTTTTCAGCAGCAAAGAAAATATCAGCAAGAACAGCTTCTAGTTCTGCTGTATCAAGAGATAAGCTGCTTTCAGACAAGCTGAGCTGATGTCGGGCAAATACCCCTGAACTTATACGTAAAGGTGGCACTGAAAGTTAAGGTATTGCAAATATGTGATTATGGCTGTAAAATATTGATGTTTACGTAAATTTCTTCATTATGTTTCCATATATTATAAAATGTTAGTAATATCCCAGTATTAGAATAATTTCTAGTTATACACTGTAGTTTACCTTGAAGACTTCTTTGTAAGGAAAATAATTTAAATGCTATTCTGTATGCACTGTATTTAATATCATTGTATTCGTCTAAGGTTTTCAAAATTTTACAAAATTTTGGATGGTCATAACTTTGCTCCCCGGTGTT
Organism: Heliconius heurippa; assembly: GCA_900067975.1. Lineage (NCBI taxonomy): Eukaryota > Metazoa > Arthropoda > Insecta > Lepidoptera > Nymphalidae > Heliconius > Heliconius heurippa. Next base: position 3,515 of record FAPY01025935.1, read on the forward strand.
TTTACTGAAAAAAGCATTCTTAATAAAATATATTGTTATTAATTGTTATCATAAAATTTAAAAGTTAGTGAAAGTTGATAACTTACTCAATGTAACATGGATAACCCGCTTCATTTTCTACTTTGTTCCATTGTAATTTATCCATTTTTATTTATTGGAGTAATTTCATGTTATAAATCTGTATATTTACGCAATATTATTTATTAATTAGAAACAAACAATCTACATTCTAAATTCTAATCTGTAAAAATTAACCGCCGTAAAAATACAAATATTCAAATATAGAAGGTTAACATTCCATTACATAATATAATGACCAATAAAAACAAAAGTCCTTGTTTTCTGAAATCACATACACCAATTACAAAAGTTTTGTTACTATTGCCATTGGTTAACTCAACTAGTCGCTATCTAGACAAGCAATATGCAACATAATTACAGATAATATATAGAAATCCTCACACCATTTTTATCTACATTTAAAGTGATAAATATATATTTTATATAAATATAATTTTAAATTTATTAAATTTGATAAATATATTTTTTTAAATAATTAAATTTGATATATAAAACATATTATTCATAATATTATAAATATTGGTAGTTTTCTACTTAAGTCAGTTTTCTACGTACAATTGAAATTTTAAAATAATATCTGCCAATAGAAACCGAGTATTCTTTGTTTACATATTGTAAATACCAATAAGAATCTATCATTTGAATGCAGTTTTGGCTCCCATATTCTCTATGTAAAGGAGACGCCATTTTGCAAGCGTCACTTGGCGGCGTGTCGGATTTCGGCATTTTTCATAAACTTACCTTAAGGCGGATCAAAATACTAATTTGTTTTTGTGTAATATGTCGTATCAATCTAGTGTAGCGCAAGATACACTATCTGCAGCGCAACTAGAAATGGCCGGTAACCCTAACGCATTAGCTTTGCGTCGGCCATTCGACCCTGTGGCTCACGACTTGGAAGCTAGTTTCCGCCTAACTAGATTCGCCGACTTAAAAGGAAGAAGCTGCAAAGTACCACAAGATGTCCTGTCTAAGCTCGTTGAATCCTTGCAGCAAGATTATTCTCAACAGGACCAAGATCAGTTTATGCATGTGGCTATCCCGCGCATCGGCATTGGATTGGATTGTTCGGTAACGCCGCTGAGACATGGTGGGCTTTGCTTGGTACAAACAACTGACTTTTTCTATCCTCTAGTTGACGATCCCTACATGATGGGTAAAATAGCGTGTGCCAATGTACTAAGCGACTTATATGCAATGGGTGTTACTGAATGTGACAATATGTTAATGTTACTCGGAGTATCCACAAAAATGACTGAAAAGGAACGGGATGTAGTAATACCACTAATCATGAGAGGATTTAAAGATTCAGCACTAGAAGCCGGCACGTCAGTCACTGGTGGCCAGACTGTAATCAATCCTTGGTGCACTATTGGGGGGGTAGCTACCACAATTTGTCAGCCAAATGAATACATCGTACCGGATAATGCAGTCATGGGTGATGTGTTAGTGCTCACAAAACCTCTTGGAACTCAAGTTGCAGTAAATGCTCACCAATGGCTTGACCAACCTGAGCGTTGGAACAGAATTAAATTAGTAGTATCAGAAGAAGATGTAAGAAAAGCTTATCATCGTGCTATGGATTCGATGAGTAGACTTAACAGGATTGCTGCTCGTCTCATGCACAAGTACAATGCTCATGGTTCTACTGATGTCACTGGATTTGGTCTTTTGGGGCATGCCCAAAATCTTGCATCACACCAAAAGAATGAAGTATCTTTTGTTATCCATAATTTACCAGTAATTGCTAAAATGGCAGCTGTTGCAAAAGCATGTGGAAACATGTTCCAGCTTTTACAAGGACACGCTCCTGAGACTTCTGGTGGACTTTTAATTTGCTTACCCCGTGAGCAAGCTGCAGCATATTGTAAAGATATTGAGAAACAAGAAGGCTATCAAGCCTGGATTATCGGAATTGTTGAGAAGGGTAACCGCACTGCTAGAATTATTGACAAACCCCGAGTTATTGAAGTGCCTGCTAAAGATTAAGTTGTTTTTTATACAAATAAGACATTTACAATGAATACATTAGACATTAATGTTATTGCAGAGCTGGACAAATCTTGAAATTTTAATTGGAATATCAATATTTTAACTCCATTTTAGTGTTAATGTTTTATAGTTAAGTGGCTAGAAGGAATTTAAACAATATTTACTAGCTATCTTGTTTTAAAGTTGGTGTTCTAGGTGTACAATAAGATATCACTATTAACTTTAAGAGAAATTATTCCATTAGATACCCTTTCTCAACATTGTTCATGGCTTGTGGATTGATTCTGCAATTTGTGGAACTTTTTAAATTAGAATAAAATTATTTTTCATTCTAAATATGTAGTTTTATTTATCTGTAGTATTATTGAAATCTTTAATGATTTAATTATGGTTGGGTAATTTTTTATAGAAATTTTAACAATGAATAGAATCAAAACTGACCAAATAAATAAACTATAGAATAAATTTAATTTAATTTCTTAAACAATTGGATTTAAAACAAATGTTTAAATAAAAAAGAGAAATAAAAGACTAAATTGTATATTAAATATATTTGTCATTTTGTGTTATAGAAATAACCAAAATCCTGAAATCAGCACTACAGGTCAGGCTAGAACTATATTTATACTGAAAATGTTACAAAATTACCAACTGCTATCAATAACTTACTTAAAATTTACAGTAACTTTAGCTTACTTGATACTACTTATGTGCTTTGTTCTGTTTTTAAAATTGTTAAACAACTCAAATTTTAAAATTTCTGAAAATTTATAATAGTATAGTTAACAAATTGTTTTCTAAGATATTTGCCTTTCCTAAGTGTGGAATAAAACTAATAAAAATCAAGTGCAATATGACACAATTAAATTCTTAAACATACATATGAGAGAAGAAATAATTTCAAATATATTAAAAAAAAATCAACTTCACACTCTATCCTCACACAACAGGGTAGGCAGAGGGGCCTAGTGTCAAGACACTGTTCTCCACTTTCTGCTGAATTCTGGAGGTCTTGAGTGGCAGAACTCAATGTTGCGCTTTGCCTTGACACCTGTGGTATCGATGTCAGTGTTCGCTGTGGCGAAGAAATGGAAATATAAATTTAAATAAATATTTCATGTTCTTAAGTGGGGATTGAACCCACAACCAGTCCGCTTTACAGTCGCACTCTGTGCCTCTTCACCATGACAGTATTGTAATGTGTCGCTATAATTGCTAAACAGAATCTGCTTCAGTTTCTCATTACATACAATTTACTCATAAAATTATTGTAATTGGGTTGTATGAATATTGGTAAGAAAGGATAACTGCTAAAACTTATATTTATAAAATTTATATAATACCTAACAGTAAACATGTTTAAAATAAATCTTCAACATGCCTCTTGATCACTTACTATGTCAATGACATAGATTAAATATAATCATGTCATTGTGAGAGTATTTTTTGAATGTTTAAGTTTATTTTAAAAAAAGCTAATATTTAACCTAGTCTATATCCTGACCTGGCAAACATATCATTCACATAAAAATACTGAACACATTGTTTCCCCTAGTATGCAGACCCTTAGTTTTCCCTCATAATGTTGAAGCTTTTAGCATAAGAATTATTTAAAAAAAAAAATGATGTTAGCTTATTGTTTATGGAATGAATCATTTTGCAAATATGGTGCTAATTATATTTGAATATAATCCTTAATTAATCAGCATAGGCGCAATTACTTTAGACATTACTAAATGGCACAATGTTAGCTAACTTTTGAGAAAACATAGAACCAGTGAGTTTCAATCTTTAATGTATAATTAGATTTAAAAATGTGATATACAAATATAATTACAAAACTGCCCGAGTGTTCACAAAGTCTGTAACTGAAGCACAAAGGAAGTGATGCAAACAAATATTTTCAGTTGATTGGAGATGTTAAACAAGGCCTTTTTCGGGGTCGACTCTCATCACCATTTTGTTCTATGTGGCTTTGATCACGTTTTTTAGGTGAAGTGTTATTCTGAAATAAATCATTAAACTTCATAATATGAACACATTGTATAAAACCACTTTTGTAAAGACATAACATGAAGGAATTTCATATATTTATATACTTAATGACATTAAGTATGCCAACATTCATTTGGACTAAATAGTTTGAATATTGTTGTACTTGTTGCTATTAGTATTATACCAATAAGAAACTATTTACCTTTTTCTCCCATTGCTGATGTAGATATCTTAATAGAATATTAGTCTTTTCTGTCACTATAACTGAAAATATAAGAAGTTTTAGAGACAATTAATATATATTGATTATTTAATAAGATGTGATCGAAATAATCATAAATAACAAGTTCTAACTATTCAAAAAACGAAATCTTATACTCAACTTTGTTCAGAAGGAATATCCTTGGTGGGGAGGTATATTGAAGGTCTTTTTGAACAGTTTCTTATGCCGTGATCGGTGTTAAATAACGTGAAGTTATGTTCATCGTACGACGGCAAATCTTTCAAAAACTCCATGACTGACTGCAAATATCAATAGCCCCGCATTAAACATGGATGGAATGCTTTTAATATACCTCACAAAACCACCATATTTAACATTATAACGTTAACACTAACGTCCTCATACCATTGTTATTCTATTTTAATTAATCCCAGGTTTAAAATTCAATGTTTCACAACGTTGTAAAGGTTATAAGCGATAAATTAATACAAAATCCAATGTTTAGTAAAGGCTATTAGTCGCTATAGCTAACCAGATGAGAATGACATTCGAAAATGTTGCCTCATTATTTAGAACATAGAGTTTTTATAGTAATATACCGCATTTTTATTAAATTAAAAATATGGTATACACCTTATACTTATTTTATGTTTTATATTGAAGGTATACAAAATATATCGTCACTTTGTGGTTATAATTTATATATATATTTGAAAGTTATTTTATACTTAATGTTGTATAAAGTAGAATTAAGTGATACTTTTGATTTTGACTTATCAAATCAATCAAATTATCATTTAAAAAATTAAAAAGCAATGCTGCCATTATTTTTAGTTCTAATTCTAAATCTGTTAGCGGGAATTTTAAGTAGTTGCTTGAGAACATTCTATATAATTATAAAATATTTTCATAACAAATTCAGGTTGTGATAAAATTAGTGAAATAAATATTTATTTTTCTATCAAAATGCATAGCTTAATTAATACAAATTTCAATCGAACTTATAATCCACATGGACGACAAAATGTATTAAGCGACATAAAAAGGCTTCTAACTTCTAGAGACACAGAATCCCAGAGTAGGGCATGTGTTTACCTTATTGAAGCAATTAACAAATATAATTTTAATTCTAATGAGAGAACACGAGTAATAGAATATTTATTGGATAATGACATAGTTGTATTTCTATGTGAGGCAACATCAAATTTGGATTTTTCTCTTTTTCGGTAAGACTATTTATTAATTTAATTATTGACTTATTATTATTAACTTTACATTATTAAATATATTTTAATAGATCCATTTTGCAATGTATCGGTTTATTATGGCGAATTAAACGTTTTTATGATGAAGAACACTCGACTCACGCATTATCTGCTATAATAAGGTGTCTCGTCCATTATTCAGCGATCGACACCATTAATGCTGTAGAAACATGCTTACATTTCATTTGTCATCTTCTAATAGGGTATGTGCTATATTATTTAATAATTTTTCAGTTTTTAGACCTTTATAGTTATAGATAAATGAAAGTTTTAATTTATATTGATTGAATTACAATCTCTGAGGTCATACAAATTTATATACCCAGCCTTATTTTACAATTAATTATTTGATAAATTAAACGCTATTATATTGGTGGAAGGTAGTGAAAGGATTTCTCGATTAATTTGGCAACGTTACTAACTACGAGGGAATCCTAAATATAAAAATCAAAAACACCTATATGGTACAATCGTTTCATACTGTATCGCACTTCGCTGGTGGTTCGTGGTTCAAGTACATTAAGCCTCCCACTACCACAGTTATTGTGGGACTATTATAAAAGTAAATCAGCTTTACATTGTATCGCTCACACAGCAGGGTAGGCAGAGGGACCGTTCGTGCATGAAAAGCGCCTATGCAATTTATGTGAGCAAAGGTCCTATTTTGTTTTTATATCCATCGTACCAGTGTTTCTTTATAACATTTTATATAAATCAAAAAAGTCTTCTAGTAGTAACAAGTGTACCATAAATACTGCTAAATTCCAACAGATTGATATTCCTCATTTTGCCGCCTAATTTTCGAAGAATTGTGTATTATTCGAGAAATTGGCGAACCTTAACACCGCCGAATTCATAATATAAATCTATTAAAAGACTAATAAATAACTAAACATTTCTTTTCCACACAGAATAAGAGAATATGAAGCTACCTCACCCCTTTCACACCAAAGCGCTTACAACACAGAACAATTATTAGGAGCATTTAAAAACCTATCCTCTCATATTAAAAATAAGCCAAATACTATTTTATGTAGTACATTCGTTTTACACGAACTAATATCGTATCAACCAGTTTCTTTAGATATTAGAGGTAATATCGCAGTGGTTCTGGCAGAGGTACTAGATAAATGGTTAGAAATGCTCCGGAATACTATGAGTAGAGTCATTTTGGTAGGGGAGAATGGGGATGTGGGATCGATGATGCATGTGACTTGCCAATTGGGAATGAACGCTCTTAGGTGAATATTTTAATAGTTTTCGTAGTATTTTTTTTATAATTTACAGATATTTAAGATTATAAGTAAGAAATTAAAATAATCAATTGTATGTTGGCTATAGGAGCCTTTATCTATTATAATATGACAAATTAAAAATGCAACGACTCTTTATGCCTATTCAGTTTAATATAAAAGTATCGTTATAATAAAAAATATATTAAATTGAAATGTTGTTTAAATAAATATTTAATTAAAGAATAATCGCTAAATTTTATTGAAAAGAAATTAACTGGCTTAAAACTTTTAGATTAACAAATATTATTGAAAAACCTAAAACACCATCAGGGTTAGTACAAAAAATAATAACCGATCAACAAGAAATAACAACACTAAAGGAAGCAGCTTCCAAAATGAAGTCATCGATTCACAAGTTAATTAAAGAATTTGTTATTTTAACTAAGGTAAGTAACTGGAATCAGGCTCGTATTTATAAATATAAGCTCAGCTTGTTAATATAATATTTTTCTAGTACGATTACTCTATTCTGGTAAAAATTGTAATATTTCCAGTAAAATATTTAAAAAAATATTTTGTT
>FAPY01025940.1:0-10528 GCA_900067975.1 Heliconius heurippa
TTAATAAAAGTATATTCTGAAATAAAAAGTACTAAAAACATCAACTTCATACTTCATTTTTTGCTTAATAACTTATATGTGTTAGTTATTTTTAAAAATACACAGAAAACAAAAAAAATACAAAAAACTAATAAAGGAAATTGATAAAACAAACATCTTTTATTGAACTAAAAATCATCAATCAATAAAATTCATTCTACATTCATGACTGCTAAAAACTTTTTTTATCAATCAATCTTTCCAACGTGTCGTCATAAAGTCAGTCAATTCAATCTCTCAATAGAATAGAAACAACGGAAACGTTTCTTTTACCAGGGCACCATTACTATCGAGCAGTAATTTTCATGTTCTATCCTTTTCGCACTAACGGCAGTCGTATCTACCCATTTCTCTCTGTCGCGTATCGAACGTTGGGCTAGCCAAGTTACATTCGAGCGACTGCGGAATACGCTTCTCCCGATTACGCTTGGGTGACCATCGTTTAACAGCCATTTTTAAAAGCTATTATTTTCTAACCAAATGTATGTATGCAAAGGTCACCTGAAGATGGTCAGCGGTTAATTCGCGATTGACATTGCGAAATCCGAATTCCGTCAGCCGAAACTTAACGAATCTTTGACTGGGAACACATGAGTGATAAGGAGGTGTTTTCGCTATGTGTCGTGTCTCTCTCTCTCTCTATTTCTACAAACGCTACGGAGCAACGAACTGTCCACCTCGATAGAAAACGAAGCGATCGTGTACTAGGGTAGCATACTCACGGAGAAGCTTCTATTCTACACACGTGTTTATCAGGCACTGTGGTCCAGTTGAGAGCGGCGGCTACAAGGGCACCGGCGTTTAATAGTCCAAAGCCGAAACGAATGTCGAAACGTAGACCAATTCTAAAAATTATAATAAATAATTGATTAAATTAATTATTTATGTAGTCTTAATTACTTTTATATATTTTTAATTGATCATCGTCCTTTTCCATGCTTCCTTTTTTCATTAATTATAAATTTAATTGATCGATAAAAACAAAACAAAATGGCTTTATTATAATTTTTCTTGTTTATTTTTATCTTTATGGCTAATCTATTAAATAATTTATATACAGTACAGTATAATCTTTTTCACCTTCCGCCAAATTTTCGAGATATTCCCCCCAAATAGGAATCGTATCCACAACGGTCGCATTCAATATATAACTTTTTACACATTCTACATACCCATTTACTTGCCACCCAGGGTTATCTGACAGCGGCGCATATCCTGAAGTCCATACAATCAAATGTTGAACGTCCCGCCATGTTAGATTTGGGCTGAAAAAAAAACAATATAAACTCTCTTCTTTCTTTATGACGAATAATAATAATTCTTTATAAAAAAACAATATACAGCTCTCTTCATTCTTTATAAGAAAAATAATAATTGTTTATTAAAAAAACAATATTCAGCTAGCTCCCTCTTTATAAGAAAGGTTTTTGTCCCTAACCCCGTGTTGCCCCTACGGACATTGCGACAAACAGACCGTACAAGGGAGATTACTAGGACGCTATGAGTGTTTAAGAGATCTCTCTTATTGCAATGGTTATTGTTAGCTGTACTAGAAGCTTCACGCCTCTTTCTTTGTATAATAATTTTTTTTTATTAATATATTTTTATGTATAGAAATTTTGTTACTTAATAATTATATCGTTGATTTATGATATTGTATATAAAATGTTTTTTTTTCTACAAAAATTACATTTAAACACTTCTTATTTAATAGTCAACTAAACTATATAAATGAAAAATATGTTGTATTGAGTAAACAAGTAATATAAATAATAAACAGTAACTTTTATTATAATTTCAAGCATTTTAAATTGAAACGAACAGAAGCAACAAATAATTTTAGTTGTCTATAGATACTTACTTCGCATGTAGAGCCAAAGCGATAATACCGGCGGCCAATGGCGCAGCGGCCGACGTGCCTGTGTGAGCGAGAGTGCACGAGTCTTTCGTATCTGTTGTGGCCTGAAAGAAAAACATATATTTGTCTCGTTTCTTTACACTATTTATATGGTCTAAAAAAGAGATAGCTATAGAAAGAAATACTTGTGTGATAGTGGTCACTATTTTAATAGGACTTACGATTTTTTGATCCTTGTAAGCACCAGAGGAGTATGCTGTGGCCAGGGTGGAGGAGCAGATCTCTCCGTACCAAGGGAACAGGCCCTGCTGGGACGCACTACCGATAGATATTGTGTAAATGCTTGAAGAATACCTATTTAAATATATAATCTATGAATACTTATGTTAAAACTATTATTTGGAATGCTAATTCAATATTTCTAATTCTTACCCATCACAGTTGCAATTATCATTGTGGCTGCCGCCATTTCCATTTGCCCATACATAAATATTACCCTTTCCACCACGACCCTAAAATATATTTAAATATAAGTAAACTTAAGAATTTTACTACTATATTTAAACATTTTTATAAGTTTTAGTTAATAAGGAAAGTACTTTTTCAATTCCTCGTACGAAGGCTTCGTTTGCAAGTCTTCCTGGACCTTCCACAGTCTTTCCATCGTCACTTGGACCCCATGAAGCACTATAAATATCGACTTTGTCCCATGCGTATCCTATAAAAAATGTTTTTAATATAGGCACTACATTTAATAACTTATTTAATACCCAATTACTTTTCAAAGGGTTATTTTTAAATTAGAAAAATATCCAACGATAAAACATATAATCAAATTAATGAAAAGTAATCAGTATATTTTATTTGTAATTTGTCAATGTCAATCGATACATTATTTATAAAATAATTTTAATAAACCCAAATTAAAGTATTTTAGGTAGTTTTATTTAGGTATATTTTAAATATTTGAATTAATTTGTGTTTTACAAAAATATCTAAGGTAATTAATTATTAAGCTTTTTGTCTAAAATGTATCTACCTACTTACTTCCAATATAATGAAAGAAAACTAGATTATATATTAATACTCTTATTATCAGGTCCCTTGCCTGCTCTGCAAAATATCAAAAAAATAGTAAAAATGTAATTAACTTTTTGATATCACAACCTGTTAACTCTCCAGTTCATGCACCTAAAAGCATGTTATGAAAAAATTCAAACGAACTACTCACAACGAGTGCTCTCCTAGTACCATGAGGAATGTAAAACCTGTTGCCAATCTTATCAAACACTTGTTGCTTCGACGAAGAAAGTTCCTTTGGAACTTCTGTTATGCCAAAAATGCACAGTTGTTTTATTTAACAGGTGGATTTTCAAGAGTATTGAAATCAATTAATTATTTAACATAATATTAAATTAATTAGTATTTTTTTATTTTTTCAAATCTATACAGAAAATGAAAAGGAAGTGTCATCGCGTCCGTCAAGTCCGTCAATAAATGTTTTTTTTTTTGCTTCAACAATGTTTTGATGTTACGTCACATTTTAGCCTTGTTACTAGGATTTCATGAACGCTTAGGAGTTTTCCCACAGCTGCAAACTGCGTACTACCAACGTGTCACAACACTCCCACAATCATTTCATGTGAATCATTTTTTGCAGCGATTTAATTTTATAATTATCATAATTGTTTCTTATTCTTTACTAATTAATATTATTTTTACGTAATACTTCCTTTATGTTATTTTAATTAGGTACATCAATTATAATTATTTTATTCTGCGTATCAAGAATAACGTGTGGATGCATAAAAAGTTATCCAAATATGTTTTGTCTCCTTCTAACCCATACGGCGATTTTTTTTTAATCTATCTGTCCTGTTTTTACATAATAAAAACTCATACGCATGCGAAATGATGACACCACAACTTTCAAGATATGACATTTTGAGCTCAACATGGCGATCAAAAGTACTAAGAACACAGAAGTGGTAAGGAGCGCTAAACCTATTGCTTCGCCTTCAATTCGATCCGTAATTCGTCCGTCGAGCATCCGGACTCCGCCCACTTTGGCTCCCCAAGCCACGCCCACGCCACATTTCCTGTTATTAGCGGTCATTGCAATCTGTAATTATAACAATTATCATAAAAAATGTGAAATATATTAATATACAAGAGATAATAAGTATGTCTTTAATTAAATATTAAAATAATGTACAAGATATGTACTAATTATATGTTTAATTAATTATTAAAAACGTAAATATATTTAAGTAACGTTTTTCACCTCTCCAGCGCATCTTGTGCCATGAGAATTGCTATTTTTATCGTCGTATCTGGGGAAGGGATCTGAATCGCCATTATTACAGTCCCAGCTTATTTCAGGATCCTGTAATTTCAATAAAAAACTAAAAATACTAACATTTTTCATACAAAACTACAAGCTTCTCTAGTGTGGCAATAGATGGCGTTAGGGTGGGCTAACAGTGAATTCCGCTCGAGTATGCCACAATCGTTGCATCGGCCGCGAAGTTATCAGGGCTTTAGTGGGCGTTAGGAGATCTCGTATGTGAACATCGAATTGCAAGAACATTTTATTTGAAAGAACATGCGTTTAATGATTGTTTTTTTTTACTTTTATTAAATAAGAAAGTGTTTTTGTTTTTTAATTCTCCTTAGAATAAAATAAGGAGATTATTTAAAAGAGAAAATTCTAACGAGCATTATTTATTGCTTATTTTTTTTACAATAGTATTTTACTTATAACAAACAATAAAAAGACGAATCCTTTTTCTTATTTAATAGGAATAAAAAAATGACTCTCTCTCTCTTTCATTCAAGACAAAAAAGTAATACTAAAGACTAAAATAATGAAATGTAATCCTGGGTAAAATAAATAGAGATGATGTCTCTCTTATCAGCCACTTCTAACTAACTAGTGAAGCCGGTCCTAAATTTTTGCTAGTGAGTTTTAACTCATGGATAAACTTAATAGTAGATACTAGGAATACATAACAGAGAGGAAGATCTTATCAGTAGAAAATAATAATTACACTGAAACTGAACATGAATCATTTAACTAACTAACTAACAATGACTAAGATATAGAATAGTCGATTATAATTATAATCGACTATTTTAACATAACTTTATAAAATAACTTCAAAAATAGTAGTGAAATTAATTAATTAAAGAACATTAATTTCTTTTAACTGTAAAATTCCTATAGCGTTTTAATTTATTATAAATACAAAATATTTTCTTATAATTTTTAATTTATTTTTTAATTGATTTTTTATAAAATAAATTAATGTTGTATTTATTTTTTATAAGGAATCTAATTACCAATTCGTCTGTGCTTTGCAGAAAAAAGGATTATTGTTTATACTAGTATACCCTACTACGTTGCAATATTCATTGATAAACTTCTTAATTCCTCTCTGTTAAGTTTGTAGTTGTAGTTAGTTTCTTTTTACATTGGAAACCTTTACAGCCATTGTTTAAATCACCAAGGCACCATAACACTCACGTAGTTATCTCGCAAGTCGGTGTGGTTGTGCTCCACACCGTCGTCCAGTATAGAGACGCGCACGCCTTCGCCCGTGTAACCCATCGCGTAGACGGGTAGCACGTTCAGATCCAGACGGGGTAGGGCTGTTTCTGTTCGGGTGTCTTGCTGTAAAATAAAAACTAAATATGTACTTAGATTATAATGCTTTCGCTTAACATTTGAATTGTATTTTAAATATATTTTCGTGCGTTATTTCATTTAATGTTACATGTTTGCATGGAATATTTCCGAAATTATGAGCCTCCACCCCCCCTATTCCTACGCCCATACCTAATATTGGTCCACAATAAAAAAATATTGTGTTAATTTTTACACGATATAAAGCTCAAAAAGAGGGATATGTTTTTAACACCTTTGTACCGTGGTTTGTTGTTTTGTTTATAATTTTACTTGTTAATAATTATAAAATACAAAAAATATAGATATATATTAAACATTGAAATAAATTTCCTTAGGATTTTTTTAATTTTAAAATATTTTGTTCTAAATATCAATAATTTTACAACAGTTAAATGACATACCAAATACCACTCGTAGCCCCACAACTCGTCATTGAATATACGATTTTCTCTATACAACTGTTGTCCAATTGCATCTTCTTCTAAGGCGGTCTCATCTATTCTTTTTACACGATGTAATTTCTTATCTGAATTTGCCAATGGATATCGTTTCACGCGATTCTTCACAAACAGTTGCTCTGCCCATCTTATCTGAATTTAAATATATAATTGAATTTAAATTTAAATTATAGTTTTATTAAGAGGTTTTAAAAAATTCTCGATAAGTTTTTTCGAGCCTTAAACTAGGTTCCCTCTGTCTACCCACCCTAGTATGTGCGGGATACAGCGTGAGGCTTAAAAACGTGAATTTGGAAACTTGTAGAACATGTTTCCATGGAGTTTTGGAGGCATTGCGTGTTGAGTGGCGAACTCAGCAGAGCTGCGCTTTGCATCGTTACCAGAGCGACGAAATGAAAATACTCAGTACTTAATTTTCTTAAGTGGGAATCGAACCCACATCCTGTTGAGTTTACACACTCCCACGTTTTCGCACCTGCGCCAAGACTGATCTCAAAAATCATTCTACTATGTATTTATTGCACACAATATAAAACCACTCTTAACAAACAAATACATTTCCTCCTTCCCACACACAATCAGTCAGACAGGTCAAGGTAACAAACACAAAGCAAGTTCAATGACACAAATTCGCATAGGCCGCACACACCACGTGTAATCCAGCTAACAAGTACCAGGGTAGCATATCAGCGAGGCGACTCACCCTCCTGTCCTTGTGCAGCGTGGATGTGTGAGGCGTGCGCCGCTGCTTGCGGCTGTACGCACGGAACGCGTACATGTTGGGGAAGCCCCGTATCTGTAGATGGATAGTTAGTAGAAAGGTGTAGGTAGAAGTTTTTGATAATGCTTTAACAGAATTGGTCAAAACTACAACTATTTCAAAATATAATCACTAAATGTTAGAGCCTTGCGCGTATATACCGTTAAATATGTCAGTATCTTACATTTGTCAGGGAAGGCAGAGGGAACCTAGTGTTAAGACACTACGTTCCCTAATTTTTGCGTCATATTTTACGAGGCATTGCGTGTTGAATGGCAGAACTCAACGCCGGGCTTTTGCCTAGCTGACAGAGCAAAGAAAATATTAGTAAGTAAATAATTAATTCCCTCGAGTGAAGATAGAACTGACAAATATTGTCGCAATACAATCACACCTTTGTGCCCCTGCGCCATAACGGCCTCATGTACCATCAATTAGTGTAATGTAATAAAGTGTATTTTTTTACTTTATTTCTTTTTCTTCACCCTTTATCCCATACGTAGCAAGGTAGGCAGAACTTCGCCTAGTGTTAAGACACCATTTTCCGCCGAACTCTATCGCGTGGAGTCTATCAACAAAGTTCTGAAGTATTAGTAATTATCCTGAATTCCTAAATGCAGGAAAATTATACTAATACAAATAAAATTATATTTTTATATAATATCATATTTGTACAACACATAATGTATAAAATATACAAGGAATTTCTAGTATAAATACATAATTACTTGATTTAAAAAATAAATAAAATTAAAAAATTTAACGCTACTCTCTAAGCTATTAGCTAAATAAGCTATTATAATAAAAACGGCAATCAAAAGTAAAAAAATGAATACATAAATAAAAGTATTATCACACAAAATACTATCTAATATTTCTAATCCTCTATGATAGCTTAAAATATTATACAGATTAAGGATATTAAACGAAAACGGGATAATCCCACCCCTATCCGCACACTCCTACACGTGGCTACGTCCCTGGTGTTTTCTACAGAAAACAATGGATGTGGCGTTGCTAGGGCAACGGCTTTTGGGTAAGATCAACTCAGATACGTAGCGAGCGGGATTCCATGTTTGGTAATGTGTGAATTAATAAAATATTATAATAATATCTTTTTAAAAACACATTTTCTAGATGTTGTTATTGATTGAGATGGGGAAAGGAGTGTTTTACCTCTAGGTTCCCTCTGCCTTGTGCGGAATACAGCGTGAGCCTTGATATAGCTGTTGTTTTTATGGTCAAATCAAACAATTTGATACCCATCAGATATCATTTCTCTCATTTTTGATTAACACAAATATTGGCCAAAATCAAAATTAGGGTCATTACAAGCACTTTTACATCGTCATGTAACATAGAAATGTCAGTAGTGTCAGTCTTACAGGAAGGAAGCTACCACCGGTCGAGAAGGCAGTTCTGCTGTAAAGTGCAAAGAGCCGGCAAGAAACTCAACAGTTGTGTTTTTTTAAATATAATTTTCAATAGATGTACTTAGATATAATTTCATTGCGTAAGTCGTAACCAAATTTCAGTCCAATTAAGGAAAAGGGAAATGGAGCAAATAGAACTTGCAAGATTTTATATACACTAACACATGTTGACATCGTGTGAAATAAAACTTCTGTAAACAAATTGATATAAGATCCACGGGGGACCGTTCAGGCGGTATTGGTTACGGAGGTATGTCGGTAAAACAATAATAATAAAAAAGTCAATATATTCTCTCAAAACCACAATATATGAATGTTAAATAAATCAGGTATAATTAAGCTGTTAAAAACATTTTAAAAAACAGTAGGAGAAAAAAAAAAGTAAATTTATTTCTCAATTTATTTATTCCTGATGGTAAAATAAAAAATATATATTTTATAAATGTATCTATAAATAACAAAATTGAAAATCTTATAAAAAAGACCAAGAAAATTTACATAAAAGAAATCGATTCCACTCTTAAATCAATCAATCATTCGATTTCTCAACAAACAAACAACTTCATATCAACCCGCCTGT
The DNA here is from genome assembly GCA_900067975.1 of Heliconius heurippa. Lineage (NCBI taxonomy): Eukaryota > Metazoa > Arthropoda > Insecta > Lepidoptera > Nymphalidae > Heliconius > Heliconius heurippa. The sequence continues at coordinate 8,817 of FAPY01025940.1, forward strand.
ACGTAGCATTTGATGTCACTCGTCTGTCACATTATGAAAATGGATGTCGTCATATGACGTCCCCGACACACGCTAGTACCAGGGCCGCATGAGTTGTGAACAGGTGTGTTACACATGTCGCATATCGCATATGGGCGTGGGCGTGTACGGTGTAGTGATGTGATACGCTATCTTTGTTTACTCTTAACACATGTTGCATGTTCTGTTCGTGTTGTGAAACTTGAAAATTGTTAGTGAAGTTCACGTTATGTCCCGCTGTTCCCCCCTTGTTTTTCTGAGCTTCACGTTATGTCCCGCATTTACGGTTAGGTTTTGTTGGATCAATATATTATATTAGTATATTTTATAATAAAACTTAGTTAATTAAAGTTTCTTTTATGTACTATGTATTTTGAATATTTTTTCTGTTATAGCTATTTTATTTATAACATAATAAACGAAAAAAATATATAGCTAACATAACATTAGAAGCTCTCTCTAAAGATACTATAATAACTTACTCACAGGTAAGAAATGTTAATTAATTTTAATTAATTCTACTAATAAAAACTAAACGGACCAAAATTCAGAAATAAAATTTTAGTATTTATTATTATTACTATAAAATATCAATAAAATATCCCAAAATATTACATGCAAACATAAACCACATGTTCAATCTCCATATAAATAAAACTCGATCAACCAGATCGATCGAACCACACCCCAACCACACGTGCACACTACCACGTGTGAACGTGTCACGTCACAGTCATGTGAGTTTCACAGTCACGTATGTACCAGGGTAGCATTTGTGCAGAGGAGGTTGGTACATACGCACACGTACGTGTGTATGGGGTGTGCTAGGGGTTAGGGAGCGATCGGTGGGGTTGTATAAAGGCTGTAGGTATGTTTCTATGTAAATGTTCTTGGTATTAGTTGTGATCTCGTTTGGGACGTGGTTATGTTTTGTCATGGGTTTTATACTTTTATTTGTGTATTTTTTGTGTTATTTTTACCGAAAAAAAAGTTTCAATGCATAGGTAATATAATTATTAGGTATACAAGTATGAGAGCATTAACTATTTGGATAATTAATTAAAAATTATATGTGCTGCAATCGTATAAACTTTTTAATTTTCAAATGGACTGTTAAAGAAAGATTAAAAGCTATTTAATGAGACTTTTTTTAAAATGTTCCCATTTCCGGAATTTCCTCGGCTTTGAGTCCGGACCCAAATGTTAAGATGTTGAAAAAATGTTAAGACATTGCATCTTGAGTGGCTGCCTACCCAGCTATAAGCAGGATTCACCTTTAAAAAAAGCAACTGTAAGTCAGTCTTTATCTTGAACTGACACTTAAAATAAGTGAAAAACATATTTTTACGTGTTATTTCTTATTATTTGAGTTGTTATAAAGAAACTGGTATAATACAACATTTTATTGTCGAGAATCAAATAAAAAAAAATGTATACATACAAAACATAAGATAATAGGAAAACGACGATGAATAATTTAAAAAGTAAAGGCCCATTTTCATACTGATAAATTATTTCAGTCGATTATTTAATGAGTTTAGTTATGAAGTAGGACAAAATCTTAATTTAAGTTTTGACCAATAAAATCATAAATTGATTGGTAAAATATGGTAGTCTTGCTACTCTGGTGACGAGGCAAAGCGCGTCTTGAGTTCCGCCTCTCAACACCCTCCATAATTCGGTAGAAAGTGTCT
>FAPY01025950.1:0-14098 GCA_900067975.1 Heliconius heurippa
TTTAAATTAAATACATTAAAATGGTTACTGATGTTCAACCTTCAGATGAGAAGAAGAGAGAAGTCAGCGAATACGATGATTAATATATTAGTATATATCGAGAATATTACAAATAGGAGAAAAAACCTAGGCTATGTCCATCTTAAGACCTAGACCTAGAGTATCTCTATATGAAATTTTATGACAATCGGATCAGTGGATTGCGGCACGGACAGGCAGACACAGTTACTTTCGAATTTATAATATAACTTTTATTTATTTTTAATGTCCATTTTTCTAGGTATATAGTCCAATGCGCGGCAGAATTCGATGCGGTCATAGTCTCAGGTGATAACTATCGGGACTTGCTCCGAGAAAACCCAAGATGGCGACACGTTATCGAAAACAGATTACTGCAGTTCACGTGGGTCGGCGACATGATCATGTTCCCCAGGGACCCCTTAGGTCGAGACGGACCTACGCTCGAGAACTTCTTAAAACATCCATCTTAATAAAATTTGTGTAAATATATTATATGTTAAACACTAACAAATGAAAAAAAAATACAAGATGGCTGCCCGCCATTCACTATCGATATAATGATAATGTTACCATTAAATAATGTTTGTATACAATAAAACAAAAAAAAAATAATAAAAGTATTATCATGATCGAAACATGGAAAACCAATTGATATATCACTTAAAATCTTACTTATATCTTATATCTTATAAAGATATAAGCAAGATTTTTCTTATACAAACAAAATATGCAAGATATTTTTCGATATTTTTTCAAAAAAGGTTATTATTGATTAAAATATTCTATTCGGAGATTGTAAGATTTTTTATTTTAGTTATTTTATTATTTTATAAAATTGTATGTGATAAACAAAAGAAATAGAGCAACATAGACTTGCATTGAAAATATGCAATATCCATAATTTAAAATATCATAACTTTAAATATTTTGATTTCCATTCTATAGTGAATTTAGTGGATTATTATGATTAATATCTATTTTACTAATTCATTATAAGATTTAAATCGAAACTGTGAATATAATGTTGCAGTAATTTTCTTAAAATTATATTGACTTAATACTGTTATCTACATATTTTTTGAAATTAAACATTTAAAGCTATTTTATTTTATATAATAAAATTGCTTTAATATGTTTAAATGTCCCATTTCAAATATTATATTTATGTATGTACATAAAATAATTATATTATTTTACTCTTATACTTATTTTAGAAAATAATTTTCGTAAAAAAAATGTAAATATTTTGTAGGAAGACTTTCTTTTTATTTGGGCTGTTAATATATTTTCAGTTTTACTTCAAAAATTGGAAATATAAGCCTTTAAAACCGAATATTATGGGTATATATTTGATTTTGTTTATTTGTTTTTCATTTTTTTATTAAAAAATAAAAACTATTTTTCTTATTGTTGTTTATTTATATTTTACCCTGATCTTATATATGATGTGCAAAGATTAGTTATGTTATTATAAATCATAATAATGAGGGGAAATTTTGTCGCTATCTATCTATTATAAATAGGATAAAATTCTATAGTGTAACAAAAATCCAGGCTACTCAATCTGATGTAGTATATCTGGTTAGACAATATTAGGTCCATACTAACATTTTTTAGCCTTACGCTAAGTCTCGCTTATAGGCAGAGGAAACCTGGAATTCTAGTATTAAAACACTCGGTTAACATTAAGACTTTGTCCACGCACCGCCGAATACTCTAGGCATTTGCTTGTTGAGTGGCGAAACCCAAGGCCGCGCGGTTCCAGAGCGAGGAAAGCAAAATAATACACAATCAGTCCCGTTTACAGTCGCATGCTTTTTATTATTAATTTTTATATAGGTATAGTTAATTTCAGCTCTGTAAATATTTTAATTATGCTATTATAGAGGCCTTTAACATTACAATAAACACCAAAAATTAATAATGATAATATTAAGAAGAACATAAATACAGAACAAATTTTTATTGAAATTGGAACATTACATACAATATTAAACATTTAAAACAATAAAGCTAACGTGCGGACATTTTTGGCATTATATTAAGAAGCGTGTAAATATTTATATATAAAAAATAATACCTATCATATATTCTCACTTCCTTTTGCAAGCTCTTTTACTTAAATTACTTCACAGTCTTTCAAATACTTATTAAAATATATACATACAGTACGGTCGACGAGTCATCGCCAGGTTTTTTGATTTTTTGCGCATTGTTCACTCGGGAAGAAAATATCAAAAGAAAAATTAATATATACTACCACCTGCTAACTTCAGGATGGCCTGTACTCGTTAACCCTACTGTAGTTGATTGTGCAAAAATAAAATGCAACTTACTTGTAACGCCGACTTTTCGCGATTTAATTGTACATTTTAAAACAATATTTAATAAAACTATAGGAATATTCATTACATAGTCTTAATTATGTTGAATCAAATATAAGTTTTTATTAATATTATTATATAAATAATAATTGTAATATAATATGTTAAATGACATAATAAAAACCAAATATTTTAAAAATAAAACCGGTCGGGTATTTTGATTCAACAAATAAAAACAAAATTTTTTTTAACTAGTTTTGGCTTACCATTCATATATCACTACACACTATTAATAATATAAAAAAACAATAAAATGCAATATCTACTTCTAAATTCCTATAAAAAAGTATAACAATCAAAATTGTATAAAAAAATTTGGAAGAGAAATTGGATATTAAACTTCACTACACAATTACATTTTATAGCATATAATTTTAAGCCATTATTAGTCTAAAATCTAAACGTTTTACAGACTATTATTTAAAAGTGTAGTTAAAATGGCGGCGTTATTCTATTACTATATATTTATTATGCTAAATTATTATTTTTATATAAACTATATTTAAAATAATCTGTAGTTGAGTCAAAATTATTGACTCCGTTGAGTCAATAATTTTGACAGAGAAAATGTGAAAAAAAAAAATATAATCGGAAAAATATTTCGGAATCGAAAAATTCCGAAATTATTTCAAGCTAGGAAGAGATTGTAGGAATCAATTGTAAATAGTTTTGGCACTACACTGTTGAAAAATATTTAAAATTCTCGTATAGCGTTTAATAGGCCGTCGTGATGCATCGGAACAACGTCTGACTATAAATCGGTCGGTTGTGGAGTCAATCCCATCCACTCAGCAGAAATAATTATTTTCATTTTAGAGCTCTAGACAGTGGACAGTGTTGAGTTCCGCCAACACTGTGTGACTAACGGAGTTAAATACTAGGTTCCCTCTGCCTACCCTGCTGTTTGTGGGAAATAGTATGAAGCTAAAAAAAGATATAAAATGAGTATCTATAATTATTATTTGAACAACAATAAATAAAATAGGTATATAATGTAAAGAATAACAATACAGAAAAAAAAAATTTTTGCTAACAAAATATTGTCGCTCTTTAAGATGTTAACAAGATGAAATATTGTGGCTTTAAATCCAAAACTATATTTTAATAAAATGTTATTTTTTGCTAAACATTGAAATATAGCCGTTTTTTTTTTCAATGAGGATCAATGAGAAATATATTTTAAAAACATGTTTTACAACAACAATATACTTAATAATATTTAAAAAAATTAAAATATATATACTTAAAACACTCGTGTTCTAAAGTAAAGAACATTAAAACGAGATGATTATACAAAATATACAAGAAAGGGATCACCAAAACGCCATTTTGATACAAAAATGTTTGTATCACCTTCCTTGTTTATAAAACAAATTATAGAATAACAATATAATTACAATATTATTTTAAAATTCCAACGCTAAGGAGTAATGCAAAATAGTAGATGACATTAATTTAAAAAAATGTAACAAGAAAAAATTGACATAAAACTAATTACTTTTTTTACATTTAATTAAAATAAGGAACATATTTTCGCTCAGAACTTTAAACTATGAGCTTTACGAATTATGAAACTATTATTACAAAGTTATAAAAAAAATTCTCACGTCTTTGGACGGATATATATTGACGGTTTATCATTTTCAAATAAAAAATAATTTAAAATAACTACTAAACATTTTTAATTTAAAGTAACTTAATAGCCATATTTATATTGACTGATATAATTGAAATATAAAAAAAATCTATACATTTTAAATTTAATATAAAGGTGAATATTAATCACATTGGAACCTGTATTTTACGAATTATTTAATATTTTTATTGCTAGTATATAAACAACAATATATACATTAAACATAACCTTATAATTATAAAATAAAAGAAAAACTTTAATATAGAGTTATTTATAAGTAATAATTTTAACCTAAGATACATTTAAAGGCATTCCAAAATTGACTACAATAAAATAATAAAGCAATACTATAAGAAATAATATCATTTATTACCAATAAATGAATAAACCGAATAAATAATAATTTAATAATTATTCATGCACATGCATTAAACCTAATAATATTTATTAAGGCCATCATATTATTATTTTGTTATTAAAACAAGTTAAAATATGCATTTCAATGCTAATCTTAAAATCCAAATATATGCATATTTACCATTAAATTAAATCAAATATAAAAAATAAAGAAAAATAAACACATGCTTCAAAAATAGAAGGCATTCTAATTTTATTTCTTATTTTTAATAATAGTAATATATTGTAAAATTTTTAAGCTTATTGTTAGGACAGAAGCATTTTTTGAGGCAATTCAATTATTTTGTTAATTCATTTTAATTAATATTTAGATATATTTAGGCAAGAGAGAACCAAAAAATATTGTAAAATAAAGTAGAGGTTATTTTAAAATTTTGAAGGCAATTTAACTTTCTATTTCTATTTTAATAGTTATTTTTTATATTTTTTTAAATTGTATACATTAACGACACATTAAAATAAGTTTATTAAAAAAAAAATATATATATAAAAAAATGAATATTTATCCACAGGAATCCAAATAACGTTATTTATTTTAATATTTATCAAGTTTTTTTTGCATTTTAAAACGAGACATCATTTAAAACTGAATAAATAAAATATATAATATACAAAATATTTAATGACTCCCTATTGCATAAACAAATCTAGCTAATATATATTAAGCAAATACTAACTTTTTAAAAACGGCATTAGGCCGCCATATTTATTAATCAGTTTTCGACAACATTTTATCTAATTTCAACTGTTCCATTTGCAATTGTCGTCTGATAGAGCCTAATTGAGTTAAAATACTAACATTTTTGCCTTTATCATTTAATGATTTCAATATATTCTTCTGAACGGCGGGAACACGCCATTTGTCATCGACAATTTGCATTTTTTCACTCAAATCCGACATTTTTTCTTCTGGAACGTTCCTTTTTGGAGAATGCCTCAAAACTGGAATGGGCAAAGTGTCTTCTATTTTATTTATTTCTTTTGCTTCATTTAATAATTTATCAGCAGAACTTGAAATTTTAGGTTTTAAAATATCTTTTGGATTCAAATTCTTTCTTAGATAGCTTTCAACGTCGTAATTAGGTGAAAATATGGATTTTTCTGGAATATTCGTTGAATATGGCGGTCTGTCTTTGAATAATTGTGAGGATTCACTTTTGCATGTATGGGTGTGTTTTGGATGAATTGCGGCTTTGAGTAATGCTTGGTGTTCTAAGTCAATTTCTTTTTGCAGTATTTTTCTTTTTTTCTCATATTCCGTTGTATTTTCTGTTAACTGTAAATAAAAAAAAATCGTTAATGTATTATTTACGTAATATCTACAATTGTATATTTATGATAAATATTTATATCTTCTTATATCATATCTAAATGTACACTTTACCCACTTCAAAAAGCGCAGGTTCAAATCCCACTACACTCACATTTTGATAGAAATCAATAATTTTTATTCTATTTACTTGGAAAAAGCATGAATAATATAGGATTACGAATAAAATAATAAGCAGAACTATGTATAACATAACTACCGCAGTGTGAACATCATGTTGTCTTTCAATTTCTCTCTCTTGCGCCATTTTCAATGATCGTAATTGTTCTTCTAACCTTCTCATTTCTGCTTGTTCGAGCATTCTGGAAAATATTTCAAATATTTTTTTAGTATATGTGTATAAAAAGAAGATATATAAAAGTTTAAATAAAGTCTAATGATTCGATTATCCGGCTTTCAGTTATAGGTATTGGCGGCAAAGTTGTTTAACTTTTCGTAGTAATTTTGTAGTAGTAAGTGTTTACGTTGTTGGCATCTATGCGTAACTACTAAATTTAATTTAATTTCTTTAGGTATGGGTTTGAAATATTTTACCCCGTGTGCTGTTCCCGTAAAAGAAGTGCTGACGCTTCCATCCTGTATAACAATTTGTTATAATGTATGTCATATGTATCCGTAATTCATTTTTATTATTTTGAAAAATGTTTCCTTCATCTAAAAACGATTTAAATATTTACTTAAATTAATATTTTCATTTTTTCGCTCTGGTGTCGAGGCAAAGCGCAGCGTTGAGTTCCACTATTCAACACGCAATGCCTCCTTAGGTTCCTTCTGCCTACCCAGCTATGTGCGGGTGTATCCCGCGTGAAGCTGACTTACATTAAATGTGTTAAAAAAAAGTGTATGTTGATGCAAATTGTGTTTGCTTGTAAATGGAATACTAGTTTGGAATGTGATTTTCTTTTATATAATTGTTGGTTGAGCTTATAAATAAATAATAACATACTTCTCTCTAGTTTTCCTTTCTTCCTTAATCCTTTGTTGTTCGAGTATTTGGTTTTTTAATTCCTGTTGATAATACAGACGACGTTCTGCCGCCTCCTGAAAATTTTTATATAAAATTTTAAATAAAGTTAGCTGTAGATAGTTGACTGTGCATATTTCATTTTAGAAGATTTCTTTTTTTTCAGCTTCACGCTGTATTTCGCACATGGCAGAGGCAGAGGGAATCCCGTGTTTTTAACTCGACACTGTACGGCGTGAAAATAATAAAAATACCTTTTCAGCTTGTTCGTTCCTTAATTTAATAGCTTCAGCGTCAAATATTGAGGGCATGTATGTATGACGGAGGTCTGACGTTAGTTTGTCACGAGTTGTTTTCTTTAGTAGGGATGACGTGCGTTCTGGAATATTAAATCATTATATTAAAATGCCTTGAAGCAAAAACTTTGTGCCAATTTTTACTAAAATTGTGCTGATGAAAAAGTATGAAATTGGGCACAGTTGTAGTTTATTTGAAAAAATAAAACATAATTAAAAAATCAGCTTGATGCTGTATCCCGCACACAGCGGGGTAGGCAGAGGGGATTATGTGTGTTGAGTGGCGGAAGTCAACACCGCTCTTTGCCTCAACACCAGACCGACGAGATGGAAATATATATTTTTAAAAATATTTAATTTCCTCGAGTGCGGATCGAACCTACGACCAGTCGCGACTATAGTCACACTTTGTGCCGCTGCGACAAGACTATACGTCTAATATGAATATACATTAAATTAATTAACTTATACACATTTTTATATAGTGACATACACGTTGCTATGGCAACGCGCATTATATTCTTATCCCTCATAGTAAGATAAGCAGAAAGATCCTAGTGATATGTCGAGTAGCGGGACTTAATGCCGCGCTGAGTCTACCAGAGCTGGCAAACGAAAATAATAATTTATTCCTCCGAATGGAAATCGATGATTTTTGATGAAAAAAAAAGGAACCAATATGAATCAATACCAATGAACCAATAGCCCATAAATACATACGGGACCACGTATGAAACATGTGCCACCATATAAGACAAGAATTACGAAATCTATTCATAATCCGCAAAAAAAATTGTGAACATACATACAAAAAACATAGTCAAATTGACAACTTCCTCTTTGAAGCCAGTTCAAAATATCAAAATTAGTATGTATACTAATTACCATCAAAATCTCCATAACTGCGTCGTCGTTCGCATCCCCACTTCTCCCACGTGGTGTCCTTGTCCACGGTGTGCGGGGAGAGCTCTCTCTCCGCCTGCGTTAGTGACTTGTGATAGTGACATGGCGGGGTTAACTGAAAATGATAAAAAAATAAATACTTGTATTACAGTACCATTGACGAGTCGTGGCCGCCGTGAGCTTTAGATAGCTGTGCAGATTTGATTTTAGGATTTATTCAATTGCAAAACTTCCTTTGTTTTGCTCTATGTTGATTTATTATTTGTTTTTTTATTTGCTAAATAAATACATGAATAAATAAATAAAAATTAAAATCTTAATACATACTTTAAACAACGCGTCGTCGTCGGTCTGTACGGCGACGGAGAGCGGAGTGCTTCTATGATCCACTTGTACTCCTGTGTCTACTTTCCTGGAATTTAACGAAGTCAAAATAAATACATACTATAGTATGTAATGTGTAATTTTAATTATTTTTAAGTGTTATTCTACATTTAGGAAAGAAAAAAAAATTATAAAAAAAAACAATGTGGTGGATCTGAAACGGCGTCTCTGGAAAAATGTATGTCTATTGCTAAATGATAATTTTAAGCAAATATCACTGTTTAGGGGAAATATAAAATATCTAAAAGTGCCTAGTTAACCGTACGTATAAGAATTTCTATGCAGCTCGATAACAACGTATATGGACTGTCCAAGAGGCTCAGGTTCAAATACTGGTACGTAAAAGCTTTTATACGTTTTCTAATAAAATTACATTGTTTTTTATTTTTCAGAAACGCATAGCATGTTTTTCAGACAGGCATATGCAGTACCAAAACATTCCATTCTAAATTCGCCCCGATTTTTAGGACATTGTATGAAAGTAATTATATAGTCCCTTCTACTGGGGAACCATCATATACAATTACGGTTTACTATAGGAATTTCACTATTGTACAACTCTTGAAACAAAGTTGCACTTTGATTTTACAAACAGGAGAAACGATTCTAATTTAAATTGAGCCTCGATTTCAGATTTATAGCGTAAAAAATAAAGGAAAAAAAACAGCGGTGCAATATCTTGACAAAAATATGATTAAGATTAAGTTAAAGTTAAAGTTAAAAAGTTAAATTAAAGTTAAATACTTTTTCAAAAAACTTATAAAAAAATTAACAATACCATTTAACGGGATTTAAGCCTGCGACTTTTCTTTACTTTTTGATTTTTTTTAAAAAAAATAAGTGTTTTCTAAAAAATATTTAATTTTTTTGTAATAACACTTTAAAAATATTTAAAAAAATTAGTAACTCTTTCAAAACTCACGTTATATAAGTATTATTAGACCCCGAAACATATGTATGGCTAATACTTGATCTTCTTGGTTCTGGAGTTACATCTCTTTCTAATTCGAGTCGTTCCCTTTCCCGCTCGTCCCGCAGACGATCCCTTTCTTCTCGCTCTCTTCTTTCTTTTTCTGCTTTTTCTTTGGCTTCTTGCTTGATTTTCGCTTGCTGAAATTTATTACAAGAAATATTTTTTTAGCTTCACAATGTATCAAGTATGTAAATGGATAAGTAGAAGGAGCTTAATATTAAAGCACTTCGTTTTTCACTTTTTGTTTTATCCACGTCTTGTTACCAGAACGTGGTAGTATATTCCCTCGAGTGGACATAAAACCACAACTGCCGCACGACGGTCTCCGAAAGAATGGAAGAAAATATTGTTATCAGTCATATTAAATGAAACTATTTAACCGAATTAACAAATTAAACATTTAAAATGTATAATAGTAAATATACGCGATATTCACTATTATACATTTTTTGGAAACCCAGATAGACAGGTGGCATTCGTCTGTCCGTTGACAATAATTTTATCAAACTACTTACGTCAAATGACAGAAGCGATGAAATATAATACTAATGTAATAAATAAAGGATGATAGTTTAGTTAATAAGAGGTATTTATTAAAATATAAAATAAATATATCGACTATCTTTGTATGGACACAATTACATTTTAATTCACTCTGATCGACAAAACAAAAATATTTGTATACTGCTAACAATAAAAATTATAATAATAATTAATCCTTACTTACAAAATTCATTCACGAAATACCACTAACCTCATCAAGATATTCCTTATACTGCCGTTGTCGTATCTTCCTTAACGTGTTTCTCCGCCTCTCATACTCTCCTAGTCCCAGCAGAACATCTCCTGAAGTTCTCTCACCGCGTATTAGAGGATTGTTGGGCGAGTACTCCCCCGCTTTCAGCATTACGGGTAGACCTACGTATCGCTGTAATATAATAATAATATCCTTTATTTAAAGATTTTACAAAAATAAATATTAGTACTGGTCAATTTTTGTAGTGAAATGAATATTATATCAGGAATATCGTGTTAAGGTACTCCGTTTTCTGCTTTCCTCTGGTTACAGAGACATTAATAAAAAAAATCGACAGATAACCATAACAACGCTACATTGCTAATAAAATCATCATAACAACACTCTTCTATCATTAAAATGAACAATGATATAACATTTACCTATATAATTATTTATAACAATTATATAAGCTGGGGTCGTCAACCCGACGGCATGCAAATTCACGTTTTCACTGTTGACTGTAGGCTGTGAACAAATGCGTGATTTGTCGCCATTACATATACGAAACCGACACATAATTAGAATAATTACAGAGTGAATCCGCTTCCGACATTTTAAATGATGCTGATTATAATTGAATTAATATTAATTATGAATAAATTATTTATTGGGACGGATGTAGGTTCGATTACCGTCAGGGTAATGATTTTTTTTCATATTCTCGCTATGATAAGATAAAACGCGGTGTTGAGTAAAAGTGGCGTACCACGCAATGTATCGAAAATTAAGCGGAAAGTTAGAAATAAAGGTGACCTATGCACTAGGTTCCTTCTGCTACAGGTAACTAACGGTGCTAACTAACGGTGTGAAGCTAAAAAATGCTTAGATATTTTGCTTTCATTTTACTTTTTTATTTATTACACGTAGAGAAAGATAATTTCAAGTCACTTCGTTTCCCAATTTATTTATATTCTTATTTTTATAATTACACGGCGTACCTAACTGCGTTCTTTTGACATTTTCAACGATTCACGCTGTATATCGCACATAGCAAAGGGAACATGGGAACCTAGTCTTAAATCACAGCGCTCATATTCCTACTTTCCGTCGAATTCTGGAGGCTTTGCGTGTTGAGTGGCGGAATTCGTAGAAAAGTCGATGCCTTACAAGAACAAGGAAATGAAAATATTAAATATTTAATTTGCTCGAGTAGAAATCGAACCCAAAACCTGTCGTGTTTACAGTAGTACAATTTAGCCATGACTGGCGCTGGATACACATATCGACAAGCGACGCGAATAAAAAAACCCTCTTATTGAATATAATTTATAGTTTATTTTGTTAATTATATCAACGGCAATTAAAAAACGAAAAGGATTCACATGAGTATGACATCATGTCTTCTTTTAACAAGCAAGGTCGTCTTTATCGTACTTTTAAAGTTGTACTACAAAGTATAATTGTTATAATAGCCAGGTCTATACCAGATTTTGAATTATTTATATTATAACTATTTATAATATAAATAGTTAGCCTAAATTGAGACCACTCGTGGTGCACATGCAATCGTAAACGCGGCAGGTTGTGGATTCGACTTCCACTCGAGGAAATGAAATATTTAATATTTTCATTATTCGCTAAATGTCTTAATAGAAACATAGATAATAGTGTTTGAACCTAACGTTCCCAGGTTCCCCTTGCCTACCCATGTGAAGCGTCATATATGCATTTATTAACAATATAGAAATATAAAAAAATATTTTAAAAAATACAATATCCATTGTATTTTGAAGACATTAAAATCATACTTTTTACAGTCGGAGGTATTAATTAACTTAGTAAGTTATTGTTCATTGTTTACTTCATAATAATAAATGCTCATAAGTTTTTTAAATAGTTTTGGTATATCAACTGCCTAATCTTGGGAATATTTAAATATTTTTGTGTTGAATAAACTGTTAAAAACCCCCTTCTCCTGGGATCAGAGATACTTTGGGCACATAGAATGTGTCATATGTTTTAATACAACTCTTTAGTTATATCAAATGAATAAGTATACCTCATGCAGGTAAATCTGTAATAAAAAGCTATACAGCTATTATTTTAATACATAAAAACGAAAGAAAACCAAAACTCAATTAATACTTTAAAAATGTAAGTACATATTCTAAGAAATATTTATACTAAGGTCAAATACTAGCTTTCGTCGTTGTTTTCGTCATAGAAACAATATATAAAACCAAATTATTAACATTATTTGTTGGTCAAATTCCACACCATACTAATAAAACTTCGACCTACATAATATATTTCTGCGTATAACAAAAACAACAAAATTCTAGTCCAAAAATTTACGAAAAAATATATATTTTTCTAACAGGTTTTCAGCTTCCATTTCTGATAGAAGCTTAGTTTGTACAAAATTTAAAGGATTGTAAGATATTAACATTGATTTAAAAAAATAATATATTCAATTTCACTTTTTTTCCCGCATAACAGAATTGGTATTACCAAGTGTTGAGACACTCCATTCGTTGCGTGGTAGAACTCAACGGCGCGATTGTTTACCAGAAAGGGGAAATGAAAATAATTTAAACATAATCATTCCCATAAATGGGAATCGAAACTGCATCACTCAGACGCTGTCTGACGAGCTCATATAAAACTACAAAGAACCAAAAAGCCCTTAATATAATATCTTTCTCTCGATGATGATAATAGCCCAATTACTTGCTTGAGAGAATTCTAAGCATATTTTAGAGCAATTATATAGTTATTTTTATTAAAAGAAACGATAATTATATTCCGACACTGGTATTTTTCGTCTTGTTATATTAGAATAGAGAGTTAACATATTTTTTAATAAATGAAAATGATTAACATTTTTCAATACTATTAATATTTTTAACGTTTTCTATAAGTACTAGACAGACTTTGCAAATTAAAACTACATACAGCTTTCATGCCTTTTTAACTACTACATATCAAAAATTGAAAAGTAAGAATGAACCAAATTATCAAACTGTACACGTAGTAGGTACTAGTACAGTGACGATAACCGTTTTACCCATAAGGGTTGAATATATACCAATGCCCTGTAAAACAAAGCCCTCAGGCCTCAGGTCATTTCCATACAATCGACAGACGTAATATACTAGTGACCTAGAAAGAGGCGATTTACATTTCTAGCGATAAAATCTCACCCAAACAAAAGCTGGAAAGTGTGTATTGAACTATAGAAATAGTAGCGAAAGTGGACTCTTGTGCTTTTACGGACTTTTTTACACTTGATATGTACATGTAAAATTAAATAAAAAGGCTATAAGGCGAGTCGTGGGTTCTATATACACTAGGGACAATAATGACAAATGACAAAGAGCGGCGAGTTCTAACACTCTTTTTTGGTTATCACGCACACATATCTTGCACACAGTAAGGTAGGCAGAGTGAACATAGTGTTAAGTCACTCGCATTACCAATTTCCGCCAAATCATTTCAATAAGCAATATCTCGAATTCATACGGAGAGTAGAGTTCATACGAAATGTACTATGCGGAATAAAGCGAAAAAATATAAAAAAAGATTCTTATAAAATTGTCAAACATTAAATATATCTGAAAGCATTTATAAAAATATTTAGTTTCTTATTTATAAAAGGTATTTATTTCATATAACTT
Source organism: Heliconius heurippa (assembly GCA_900067975.1). NCBI lineage: Eukaryota > Metazoa > Arthropoda > Insecta > Lepidoptera > Nymphalidae > Heliconius > Heliconius heurippa. The sequence goes on from FAPY01025950.1 coordinate 13,725, forward strand.
AGTGAAATAAAGGTATAATAAAATGTTATAGAACGCTTTGAAATCTCAACATTGTATTGTGGTATGTAATTATATTCCGATTCGAAAACCATTTAGGCGGACATGTCTTTGTTTGGTTTTTATTTTAGTTATAATTTTTATAAGGAAAAAGAGGTACATTTTGGATTTTGTGATTTACGTACATTAATTTCGTGGTTAGGCCTTAATATCGTTATTAACACAGAAAACGCATAAAAATCCTCTAAGAATTTTGAAATTTTGGCAATAAATAGATAATGTCTCGTAATGTCGTTATTTTTTAGCTTGACGCTGTTTGCTACACATATCATGGTAGACGGAGGAAACCTAAGAACCGAATTCTGGAGACATTGCGT
>FAPY01026053.1:0-11241 GCA_900067975.1 Heliconius heurippa
AAAATAAGGAATTAAGACTTTTTATGAGTAGCTAATGTTTTTCATACAACTTCCATGGTTAGATGAGTAAGACGGTCATTGCTATTTATTATAATTGCTTCATCACGGGTTTTAAACGTGCCTTCTTGTTCTTCTATGAACTGCGAATATCGTGACGTCATTGCCTTAAAAAAACAGTGAGATTAGTGTGTGATCACTATCATAATTATTTTTTGCTTATTTTTCCCCTTTTTGTCCTTGTTTTGTGAACGTGGTCGTTTAAAACTCATATTTTGAGTAAAAAATAAAATTCTTAAGGAAAATAGGATTTTATATTATTTTGAATTCAACATTATTAACAAAAACACTCTACTATTATTTTAGATAATTAAAAGAATACCAAAAATTTCATCTATTATTTCCGTGTAATTCATATATTTTATATAGTCCGAAATAACATGTTCCAAACTTTTTTTTTTTTTTTATTATTGTGATACTTAAAATAAGAAGTAGATAACACAGAAATCTTGTAATATGTACCTACAAACAAATTGAAAAATTCTAAAATGAAATATAAGTATAGCGAAGTGTTTAACATTAATATGTTAAGTATAAGCCTTTTATTAATATAAAAGGCTTCACCTGTATCCCGCATATAACAGGGCAGAGGGAACCTAGTACTAAATAAGACATTCCGCCCCTACTATCCGCCGAGTTTTCGTGACATTGCATGTTGAGTGGCGGAACTAAACGTCGCGCTTTGCCTTTTTACTCTCGAGTGGGAATCGAACTCACTACCGTCGCGTCTACAGACTTGTGCCACTACACTACGACTGCCTTAAGGCTATAAATTAATAACAAAATTAAATCCAGCATAGTTCAAGATCGTAAATAACTCGTAAGAAGATATAAGAAATCCACATGCAATAAACATTTAATAAAACGTGTAACCCAGTAGCTGAACCAGTAAAATATTGCCGTTATAAGGATCATCAGTGCTTCTAGAGACTTGTAGCTTATTCACATTCTACCACGCAAGTCTTACCTATTTATGTACGTTTAAAGAGTGCAACGGTTTTAAGCCCCGATTCTACAGCGAGCGGAACGGACCCATTAAGGACTACGTTTAACTCGTAACAGTAAGCTGAGTTATTGTATTTCACTAATAAATAGTCGAGCGGAAAGGACTGAGCGAGCAGAGACAGTTGAAGCTCGCTCAGTTCTAAGAGTCGGTGTGAAGTAAATATAAAATACGAAACTCTTTGTTGGCGGAAATCTATTTTATTTAAAAGGAGTCCATTCCGCCTTCGCATAACCCGCTTATTTCTCTTTCACAGAGGAAACCGGGTTTTATAGCCGTATAATTTACTTAATAACTTTCAATTACAATGTTTTTTATAAAAAATGTGTGTATATATTTGTATGTGTATATGATTTTTATTGGTAACATCTTAAATGTTCTTAATAATGAGTTAAAATTGTTAAGAGAAATCGTGAAATCGTTTAATATTTTTCAAAAGTCGAATAAAAATACTCTGGGTTAGGCCTGAGTCATAAAAAGTGCATCAAAAACAATAATTCTATTCCTATTTGTATTTTTCGGGATCAAATTAAGATTTTTGATTGACTTAGGGAAAATTTTAAATATTTAGCTTTTCCTTGTCAGTTAAGACAACGCATGTATAGGTTTTGGTAGTTTCTACATAATATTCTTGAATAATAGAAAATATGAGCTTGACTTACATACTCCTAGTGACCATGACCATCTAGATGTCGACAAATTGGAGAACTAGCATTATTCTTTATTGAAGTTGGCTCTCATTTCCCATATATGTTTGTAATGAAATTACTTTAATTTATACATATATGTCAAAGAGTAGAATTTAAAAAAAATGACATGGCCAGTCATTATAAAGTATAAACAGTAACAATATTAGCATAATGCTCTAGTTACATTATTGCAACTTTCTATATCGCTCGTTCTAGATAAAACTACATATTGAACATCATTACTAATGCCATCGTTGACAGCGTCTGATTGTAAACTCCGGGGCTTAACTCAACGCCGCACTTTGTCTAATTTTCAAAGCGTGGAAAAACGGGAATAGTTTAGTCCCCAAGTGGGAGTGGAATCTACCACCATTGTATTTACAGACCGTCCTACTGGGCCAGCATAAGAGTAAGTGAATTTATTTACACTCTTAAAAATTTCGAGGCCCGTCATGACGCAGAACACTAACGTGTGACTCTAAGCGAGACAAGTTGTAGGTTCGATTCTCATTCGAGGAAATGAAATAGTTAATATTTTTATTTTTTCGCTCTGGTGTCGAGACAAAGCCCGACATTGAGTTCCCCACTCAACAAATAATGCCCTAAGAACTTAGCAGAAAATGGAGAACGCTACTGAACACTAGGATCCTTGTGCCTACCCTGGTGCGTACAGGATACAGCGTGAAGCTATAAAAAACTTTCTCTTCTCTTCTTTCTTTCTTTGTTAAAAATTATAACAAATACAATAATACATTTACATACTTAAACTATTATTAACAAAATTATAAATAGGTGGGTAACCTTCAATATGTTTATCATATTAAATGACATTTCATAATCTGGATTTTTATTTTGGGAGGCATCGAAATGAAAGGCTTAAAAGGATTCCAATTTAAGACAAGCTTATTTAACTTGTCTGTCATTTCAACGTGTGAAAATAAATATTGTCACATAAATTCTGTCCAATAGTATATAGTACTGAGAAATTTAAAAGAGCGAACTCAAAGAAAAGTCTTAGACAGAATTTAGAAAGCTTAAAGAAGACTTGGAACCTAATTGTTATTATTGTCGCTCGATTTAAACTCACGTGTATTTTTAATTGTAAACTAAATCAAATTAATATGTAATTTGAAATACTGTTCTACAAAGACGATCGAGTAATGCTTCATTTTTACTAACCCTAAATAGTCAGCAAATTTATTTTTTGTTTTAGGGATGCCAACACAATTATACAAATGGCTTCAAATCTTGCGTTAATTTTGGCACACCCCTATGAATGAGAAAAGTCGAAAGATTGGTGTTTTATCACTACAGTCTATCTTCTCTCCTACTATATGAACGAGACGCTAAAAAAAATAAGCACGAACGTTTACTGCATTGCTTAACTAGCATAGATAACACTACTGTCAATGATTAATTTTCGTTCTCATTTACTACCGTAAACATATGCCAAGAAACTAAAAATTAATTAAAAATATATAACTTAACGTAAATAACAAAAACACCTAAGCTAATATAATAATATTTTATAATTCTTAGTCATATAATTAATTGTATACAAATATTTATTTATGTTATAGCTGACCGTCACGTCCTTCCTTTCGCTTCATACTTTAAGCTTTCAAGATAAATCGTTGCCTATATTGCTATCAGTAAAATCTTGAATATTTTTTGCATTAAATGGTCATTGAACTGCTTTGATTAAATTATACTTCTTTCCTAGCTTTGGCGAGAGAAACTAGTGTAGTACAAATATTTGTAATAAATCAGCTAAACTCTGTATCACGCACACAGCAAGGTAGGTAGAGTGTCAAGGCACTCCGTTCCCCATTTTTCGGCGAATTCTGGAGGCATCGCGTGTTGAGTGGCGGAGCTAAACGCCGCGCTGTGCCTCGGCCCCAAAGCCAACAAAATAAAAAGCTTATAATTGTTATTAATTGTAGATTTCACAATTGTTACATATTTTAAATCAAAGTATTATCTTTAAATATCTTAATTTTAAAGATTTTTATGTATTTATTTAAATTTCTATGAGAAGTTAACTGTCAATATTAATAACTTCTTTTTTAACTTTATCTATTGATTAATGATATAAAATGTAAGTTGGACAAATAACGTTATCTTTATTTGCATTACATCAACTATTACTAAAACTGTATTTCCAACATTGTTGTAAATTGTGTTTTAAAACTCGTAAAATGGTAACGGTTTGAAGAAAAGCTTGCACGTTACGTGTACAGTATAAAATATCTAATAAATAAAATATAAATTTGTAAGGATTTTTTGTATTCGAGGCCGTTGTGGACGCGGTAGTGGGTTCGATTTCCACTCGAGAGAATGTATTATATATTTTTTTAATTTTAAATTCTTCGCTCTGATATCCAGGCAAAACGGCGGAGTCGCGTTCCATCACTGAAGGAGGAAGGTGAGGTGCGGAGTGTTTTAACTAACTAGGTTCCCTCTGCCTACCCTGCTATGTGCTAAATACAGCTAATTTTTTTATTCAAAACAATTTTTTCGAACATCGATATTTATCGCAAAGAATACGAAAGTATTTTTAATCTCATGATGATTCATCGGCAAAACACTATTTTTTTCGATTTGACCTTAATAATTAAATTTGTGGGTATTTTTAATGTCAGTGCTTAATAAGTACAATAAAATACATAAACGAGAGAATCGATCAGTCGGGTAAATTACTACTTGTCAAGGCCGCCTTGGCGCACAAGCACAAACGTGCGGTAAAGTGTTTTAGTGGAAACGGACACTAGGTTCCCAGGTTCCCTCTGCCTACCCTCCTTTGTGCAGGATACAGCGTGGAGCTAAACAGTAATAACAACGCATATTAATATCTACATGTTAAAGTCTATGAATACAGATAAACTATCGAATTCTTTTTTTTACCAGAAAAAGCTTTTATGTACCAGATACCAATACACTATTCTTTTTTCTAAAGAACAAACGATTATATAATATCCAAAATATGTTGAATATAAACTAAAATAAATATTTAATTCATCAATACGAGTAATTATACTGGTGTTTTAATTTTTTTGTAGTAATTATTTTTCCAAATTATATTTTACAACGTGTAATTTGGAAAAATTAAGATGCGGAACCATCAATAGGTAACGCACGATATTGTAATTAATTTGTAAGTGGTTAAAGTATTCTTAAGAGCTTTATATTTTGCTATATAAATGCAAATTATTATTTTTACATATTATTGTCAAGGGCGTCGTGGCGCAGAGGCTTCAGGGAACCTCACTCGAGCAATCGATCAATGCCTCCAGAAATCGGCAGACAGTGGGGAACGGAGTGTTTTAACACTAGTGCCTCTGCCTACCATGCTATGTGCGGGATACACCGTTAAGCTGTTTTTTTTCTAGTTCAGCTATATATTTTCAAAATAAATGAATATTTTAAAAATACACAGCATAAAGCTAGGTGAAGTGAAATTTTAAAATCGGTAGCATTTTGTCACATAGCCGCGGGTCAAATAAAAATGCTTTTATAAAATTTCTTTCAATATAAGTGAAATGAAACGGTAAATATTATTTAAAATGTACATACATAGTCGCTACCAGCCAAAGTTAACCAAAAGTAAAATTTTTAAAAGGCTCAATTCCGAAGAACATGTCAACATTCAAGTATAATAAAAAAATGAATATATTAGATGGCCCTCCAGGTTTCCAGTCAGTTCGTTTTTTTGAGAAATTATGTACCTATTTATCTCGTTACCAGAGCGGTTTAAATCAAATAATTCATTCTTCCAAATGGATATTGAACCCGTAAACGCTACGAAAGCCTCAATTGTAAATATTATGTTAATATTAATAAATTCTATTATTAATAGAATTAAAAAGAATTTTAAACTTAATATGAAAATAATAATTTAATATTATATTTACTAACACCCTCTTATATTCGACTCTACAATATTTTTATACGTATCTAAATAAAAATAAATTTAATTTAAAGAACAAAAATTGTGTAAATAAACATTTACTTTGTTTATTTAATTTAAAAACATACTTTTCAGGAATCTAAAGCTCCTAAACTAGGTACCTATACATAAATTAATTCTGTCCACCATTTAAGATCTCAGAGATATTTAAAACTAAAAAAAAAACATTAAACATGTAATTACATTAAAATATAACACTAGGAAATTGTGTAATTTGTCTTCGTTTACACACATTATGTTTCCTTGTGCCAACATACTGCTCCCGGAAGTGAGATAGCGACCAACGAGTACGTGCCGAATGCAAATATGGACACAAATGTATTATATTTACTGATCTAGTTCAAAATTAATTGAATTCCATAGAGAATCCAATTAATATCACAAATAATGTTATAAAATACCATGAGGCCAGTCGTGAGGCAGGAGCACAAAGTGTGACTGTAAAACCGACTGGTTGTGGGTTCGATGCCCAATCAAGGACGTGAAATATTTATTTAAATTTATATTTTCATTTCTTCGCTCTGGTGCCGAAGCTAAGCGCGGGGTTGAGTTCCGCCACTGTACACACAATGACACCAGAATTTGGCGGAAAGTGGGGAACGAAGTATTTCAATACTAGGTTACCTCTACCTACCCCGTTGTGTGCGGGATACAGAGTGAAGCTGATGTTATAAAATAAATATATATACTGAAAAATCGTACAAAAATTAAATTTTGATATTGGTTAAAAGATAATGAAACATTATCACATTTCAGTTTCGATATTCTGTCCATAGTATGGCGGAATCCAATTTCGCTTTATCTAACTATAGCGATTAAACACCTAGAGCAGGATTTGAATTATGAACTTGCAAAGTTGGAAGCAAGTGGTTATATCGGCACATAAGTCAAAATTTGCTACAATTTTTAAAACATTTGCCTTATTTAGGCAACGTTACAATTTTAACATATTTATATATAGAAGTGTCTCCCACCAAATATAGAATTGATAAGGTAATTCATTAAACGCCAAATTAACTAAAGTATTAATATAAGCAATGTAAGCTTAAAATTTTTTTTTTTCTAAGTGATTTTTTATCTTCACTCAAGAAGATAGCAGTTGCTGCTAAGGTCAAATAATGTTTATTCTTATATTTATATCTAAAACATTAGAATTAATATATTTAATAGAAATATACTATATTATATTTAATATATTTAATTTAAAAAAAACGAAATTAATTTAAAATTTATATAATCTGTCACCAATTTTACTTTCGCCTTAACACTGACTTGACTGACAGGCGAGTACCAAAGCACACTTCAATCCCTTCAAAGCGAGCCAGACTGTTGCTAATATTAGAGACGGGAAAAAAACATTCAATTATAGCCCTTCTTTCTTCTTTCACGCTCCCTGCCTCGTCCCGGTGCCGCGTGTACCCTGCCCGCTTATCCTATCCGACATTCGTATTCGTACAATACAAACTACAAATACGTTAGTATAGCACCAGGCAGGCGGGCCGGTTACCATCAGTTCGCCGCGCGACGCCATTGGGTGCGCTAGTGTTTTCCACTTGTTTTAAAACACAAGTGTTATTACATCGCTATTATTGCGTTTATTTTCGTATAGTGCTACTATTTATAACGTGGTATACGATAGCGTGCATCCTGGCTCCTAACAAATGTGCGCTTGGATCTGTCCAAGGATATACAAGACTCCGGTAAGTTCCATTCATCCTTCTAACGTATTTAATTTGTCTGGATTTTTTCTATAATGTTACATTTTTTGAAGTGTTTTATGTAGAATTGTGCAATTTTTCAACGTGTTATGCTAATTAGTGGATAATAGTTTCACGGAACGCGCTAACAATTCCAGCGAAAGCGTTTTACTGGATATCGACGGTCAGATTCCATTCATGTATTGAGAATATTTTAGGTTTCTTTTATAAAATTGGGAAGTCAATATTAATATTTACAGTCAAACAATTCCAAAAATACTTTTAATTTTTTACGTGCTATAACAATAGAATACGAATATTCTTTGTTATAATATAAATATGCTTGTTTTTGTATGGCAAAAATATAGATTTTTTATTCGGCGAAACGGGTTTGGCCACGATACATTTTCGACTGTAGCACTAGCATGTGTACCATTTATTTACATTTGGCTTAAAAATAGACCGACGACGCCTTGCCATTACGTTGTAGCGTATTTGCAAACAACTGACTTACAATATTTGTACTACAATTAAAATATTCTATACTCGAGTTAGTACCATATAATATTATTCAAAGCTGTCAAAATATACAGTTAGTTTTAACTTTCACACATAATAATTATAAATAACATCACATAAAGAATTGTAACGTAACACCATTAAAAGCACTTACAAAACGAAACAGATAAGTGTAAATGGTGAGGGATTATTATTGAGCGGTAAAAAAACCGGTTAATAGTAAAAGGGCCGACTATCAGCATCAAAAGCTTTTAAACTATAATAACCCTGTATTTAGGTTATGTAGATTAACCTGCCAAATATGAATATAGAAAAAATTGAAGCATTGTAAAATTAAGCGGATTTCTTTATACCTGATGATATTTTAGTTTGATGAAACAGCACACCAATCTTTGTGAGACATCTAAAAGACCATCCATAATGGTCGACCCGACACGTTTGTTACACAGCGTTTGCGAAATGTTGACATATTACCAGATAAAATATAAAAATAATGTTTTTTTTTTTTGGTTTATAAAATTCTTTAAATAGTTACGCAAATAAAAAAAATAAAATAAAAAACATTTTAAGTATAAACGTAACCTGAAAAGAAAACAATTTGTTTAGTTAATATTTTTTTTTATAAAAAAGCTGAATGACGTATCGTCATTGACGAAACTTATGTAAAAAATATGTTTCTTTTTTATTTTGTCGATACCATATTATGAGTACGCACTCATAGGTCGTAGTATGTATGTACCTAATGCACACGGCGATTCACGCCCCCTCTGTCGCTGTTTCAAATCAATAGACAGGCAGCAGGCACTCTTGGACCAGACGGACTCTAAATGAATTTACTAAACAAAAACAACAGCTGGAAAGATTCCAATGTAATATTTGTGTGATCCATACATTACAATCGACATTTGGCAAGATTTATAACAAATTAATCTACATAAGGTTTTGTACTTTCGGTGAATCGAAATGAAATTTAAAAATTACACTAATGTCAACTCCGGGCTTTCGTTTAAAAGGAATAAGTATGCGTTGTTTTTTGTAAGCGCCTAACTTTGCCTCGTTACCAGAGTGAGGAAATGAAAATAATAAGTAACCCCAAGTGAGAATCGAACCCACAACTGTCGCGTTTACATTCGTACGCTTATGTACCACGACCAGTACCAGAAGTCAATTCTTTTTTTTTTATTATTAAGAAAAAAGTTATGAAACATCTTAATTTTATTTTGGTTATGCTTATGCCTTTACGGTTACGGTTTTTGATGATTTCACGAGCCTTAAGCATATTATAATGTTTCAAATTGTTTTAATATATTTTTAGTCTGTCAAAAAAAAAACAAAAATAAGCTTGAGCATGGACGTCACTATGGCGAAGCATGGGACTGCATGCAATATTTATTTATTTATTGTTTATTTTTATTACATAAATGTTTTTCTATGTTATTATTCAAATTGTGACATTGGATTGTGTTTAAAATTGGAGGAAATTTATACAAACAATTAATAAAGTGCTTCTATTTAATTTAAACTATAAACGCTAAAATTAAATCATAAAATCGACTTTGAACATACACCGTTTATTTATTGCTAAAGATTATATTATAAAATACTTTGTATAAAACATAAAATGTAACACACTAATACAGTGTTTACCGTTAAATATATTTTTATGTACATAACATAAAAATTATTTACTTGAAATTAAAACATATTTCACATTTTTACAGCTTACTTATACTTAAAGTTAAATTAGCCATTTATTTTTGCTAAGCCTTCGACAATTTAGAACCAGTTTAAAATACCAATAAAAGGATACATTAATTTCAATAATTTAAAAGTTCATTGTGGTCAATGAACTCTTATGTCCAGACAACTTTGCCTGGTGAATAAAAAAAAAAGTAATAAACGTAATATAAAACGCAGGTAATGTAAATTATAGTGAGAATATGTAAATAGTTTTTTTTTATAATGTTAGATAGATTTCTTAGAATAGTTGTGCAAAATTATTTTTTAAAACACATCTGAAATGTGTAATTTTTAAATCAACAATTTGTTTTATATTTATTAATATAAAAAATAAATAATATTTTTCACTACTCTATGGAAGCTATATTAAAAAAAAATTAAATCCGCTTCACGTTGTATCCTGCACACTGCAGGTAGAGAGAGGCAACCTAGTGTTAAGACACTCTGTCCTTCACTTTCCATCGAATTCTGGAAGAGACCTCGACACCAGAGTACTTCTGCGACACGACTAGCCTGAAGCAATATTACAAAAAAAATATACTTTTAAAATATTCAATATAAACCCTAGGCATCTATAACTCTTAGATAGACCTATCTAGGTAGGTTGCTATCAACGAACTTCAAATAAAGATTAACTTGGGACATCAACCTCATTGTGCCTTCACACTATGAGTGTTTAAATTTTGTTATCTCTTAGTCCGCCCGCTAGTGTTTTTAGTATGAAACTATCAGACCGCGTAAATAATGAGATTAGCTATGACTAAAAAATTATATACTTGATATGCTTCATCTGCGTTATCATTTTTTTATATGTAGAATAGGGAACGGATGTGTCTTAATGGGAACAGAGTGCTTTAACAGTAAGCTCCCAGCGACGCTTCAAAAAAAACAAAGTAAACACTAAAAATATAAAAACTTTTCTTGTACTTATTGGAATTGGTTATTAGGTAGATTTTTGTTAAGCGATTTCTTGTTATGAAATAAAGTAGGTAATAAGTATGGCTTACGATGAAGGGTACTTCAAAATTATATTATAGAGTATTATTAATCTTCAAAAGCCTATTGCCTAGATAAAAGTGATTGTCGGTACATAAATCTATAGTTTTCCACAATATATTTTTTTAATTGAGCCAATAGTTTTGTTTGTTTTCTTAGAGTAATTCTTGTTAGATTATTTTTTATGCCTAATTTGGATTAAAATGTAATTCACACATCAGGAAACGCAGAGGGAGGTAGTGTTAAGACACTCTGAAGACACAAAAAAATAGTATAGGAATTTTCAACACGTGTCGTTAATAAAAATTAATTAATCAACTTTTCTTCTAGATAATTAAACTATCATGAAAATATTCTAACTATTATCACATAAAAACTCCAAGGTGATTTCCGCCAAATTTTAAAATGCCACCAGTTCTCGTTCCGCCTAGGTACATAGATGTAATTTTTTGATACAGTTCTAAAGTTTAACTTAAACTCTCATAATAACTTAAGTTTGTTTAACTTAAACCCTTATAATAACAGATAAGAGGACACTCCGTTCCCCACTGTCTACCGAATTCTGGAGGCATT
>FAPY01026122.1:0-11418 GCA_900067975.1 Heliconius heurippa
ACACGATACAGCGTAAAGTCAGGAAGATAATATCAATCCGTTTAAAATTATAAAACTTAATATATAAAAATGGGTATGTACAGATGTTCTAAAAAGAAAACTCCATAAAACAGATCAACAATAGAGTATAATTCGATATGATCGTTATAAATATTCAAAAAATATACTTTTGTACACAAACAGCGTCACAATTTAATGACCACAACGCTTGTCACTTGTTAAAAATACTAAAACTCACTTCTTAACAGCCATAATATTTTAAAATATTCAATTGTGTAATTAAATAATTATAGTCAAATTAAGATAAAGATGTAAGATATAATCCCAAAAGATAGAGAAAATAAATAGATACAAGTAAGACTTATTATAAAAAAAAGAAATAACAAAATAAACACCGTTTAACTATTAGACATACAAAGATAGTTATTATAAAATATTAACTATATAATAGTAACTACAATATATTTTTTAAGGTTTCACTTATAACAGCTTTATATACAGCATGTTTGTAATAAAAAAAGGTTTACTTTTATAAATCATTTTTCAGATACTAGCAATATTCTTTCTTTTCGTTTATTTTAACAACTAAACAACGACTTAAAGAATAGTCTCTTCTCAATAGTATTTTTTTGATAGTCAAATAACATATTAGCGTACATAAAAATATCACACAGATTATAAACAAGATTCTTGTTGAACAATTTTACACCAAATTACATGATTATACTCTTACATATGTCATACAAATATGTACAAGGTACGTTAAAAATCTTTCTTATTAACTAATAAAACATTTTCATCATTTATTTTTGTGTATTTGTTCATAGAATATATTTTAAGTGCATACTAAATTCATAAATCTTTTATCTAATCTTTTTAGATATATTTAAAATATCTATTAAATATACATTTGGCGACTAACAATTGAATTAATTTTCTATTTGGCAAGCTTGTTTCTATATAATATTCAACTCTATATAATCTATTATTGAATAAAAATAGTCCCATACACACTCAATAAAAATTTAAAATATATTGCCCAATATATGATTACTATTTAATATCAAAAAAACACCATTCAATGTCATTCCACAATATTCCATATTAAGTGTGTATTGGACCATTTAAGATTTTTTTTGTTTTACAATATTGCACAGATTAAAAATAGTAAAAAGTCATATTGCACAGACAATACAATGTAAAAGTGCTCAGATATAGATTGCCATACTAATCCGATAACAAACTCATAATTATAGCGTTGTGGTCATTTCGACTGTACCTATTAAATATTATACTACCCTCTATTATCTATTTAACTTAAGGCTTAACTTCTTTCTTTTCCTCCCCCTGTATATAGTAATAATTAACGAATCGAACACCCTGTGTAATTTGTGCACATTCGTTGGTGAAATGGCATGCGAATAGCAGCATGTTCCTCGGTTTGACTCTCCAGGCGAATCTCATGAACATAAGAGAATATAGCGACAAGGCTGAAACAAAAATATTCTTATGATATAAGATTCTATAAAAAAACAGTATAAAGATTGAAAAAATGGACACAGCAGGATTATAACCTGCTACTCTTATTAAAAAATTGATAACAACAAATAAAACTTATTTATATCTAGGTATATTGTAAAATACAATTAGAATATAAATTTAATTTTATAAACATCTTACGATAAATAAATCTTATATACTCCGATAAAGTTATAATGCATCAAAATAGAGTAATATGTAAAATTTATAAATATTTAATACAAATAAAAAAAATATGATGAATATGATCACTCTGACTCTCGTAACAAGACAAAGCGAGGCAACATCGTGTAATCGGAAAGTGGGGAACAGAGTGTCTTGATAATAGGTTCCCTCTGCGAGATGCAGCATGAAGCTAAAATTTTATAGTTATTTCCTCTTTTTCTTAAGACTTAACTAATTAAATATAAAATGTTATAAATATAAATCACTCATCGTTATCTAATGGACGATAACAATAAGTTACTTTTTTTATATTGAATTAGACCTCTATTAAAGATTAAAGGTCAATAAAGTTTAAGCAACCAATATTATATTATTTTAAATTAATAACTTTCAGCCACACTCCAATCCCAACTCATCTCCCAATTTTCGAAATAAAATAAAATATGAAAAGAAAATAATACATTTCCCGGAGCGAGAATCAAACCCACAACCCTCGCGTTACTCAGTTAATACCTTCGAAAATATAAGAGCTGGCCCCATTTAATTTAATCATTTCAAGTGAGAATCACTGAAAACGGAATGGAGATAGCATTCACTGTTATCTTATTGAAGCGTGGATCTCATATCATTTATCTTCGAACACTTGTTAGCGCCAGTTTTTATCTGGAGAGGCTTTATGCTGTTGCTTTTGATTTCGCAACGGAATTTTTTACTGTACGTTGATATTTTTCATGTTATTCTACACCACTCTACTTCCACGTTTTCGAAGTAAGGCCAGTCCCGACAGGTTTTGGGTTCGATTCCCACTCGAGCTTTTCTTCCTCGCTCTGGTAACAAAGCTGTGGGGGATTTGTGTTCCGCCACTCAGCACGCAAGGCGTCCTCCAGAGTTCCATAGAAAGTTGGAATCGAAAGTGTCTTAAAGGAACGGAGTGTTTTAACACTAGGTCCCCAGGCTAATAAGATTTATATCTCTAAAACAACTACGAACGTAAAAGTCACCGAATATATAAAAAAACACAATTAAAATATTTAATTAGCCTTAAGTCACGCTTCGACGACTCCGATATTAAATTGCTCATCGAATGAGACAATACGTAATTACAATATTCGATTTAAAAAATGTTTAATTTCCCACAGAGGATTTTAATGGAACTGGGAAAATAAGCCACTTTCCAATTTACTAAAAATAATTTTACTGTAACACGTAAAGATACCAATTAATATTTAAGTGCCATTAAGTCTATGTATTGAAGTAATTTTGAGGCCGTCGTGGCGCAGGAGTCACACGTGTGATTATAAATGAAAAAAATGCCTGGTTGTGGGTTCGATTCCTACTCGAGGAAATGATGTAATAAACATTTTCACTTGCTCGCTCTGGTAATAAAGCAAAATATTGAATGTTACGAAATTTGAACGGAAAGTGGGGAACAGATTTTTTTTAAAATTAGGTTAATTACTCGTAATTTCCCTTTGCCTAACTTGCCATACAATTTTGACAACTTTAAAGACTAATTATTCTATAAATAAACTGAATGTTTCTCTAAGTGTAAGTACCCACAATATCTAGTATTTTCAAGAACATTTTACTTTTTTACTTTGTTATTACATATTTATCTTATTTATCTTTACAATAACTAAATCAAGACACTCATATAAAGTGCTAAAAGCTATAAACATAAAATCTAAAACTCTTTTATTTATTGCTAAGCGTTATTGTCAGATAAGATTATGAAGTTAAAAATTTTCAAAGAATAATTGGGAAAGCTTTGTCCAGGTGCAAATATAAATAATTTATATATGAAAACGCAACGCTTGGGGGTTCGATTCCCACTCAAGGAAATTTATCGTTTACTTTTTTCCGCTCTGATAACAAAACAAAATGCTGCGTTGCGTTACGCTACTTAAACGGTTGGGGTGAACTGTTCCCTGTCTACTTTGGTATTAGCGGGATAACACAGGTTCCCTCTGCCTACCTGGGAAGTGTAAAGACAGTACTCTAGATCCCCTATGTATACTCTTCTATGTGCGTATTGTTCTTCGAAATACAGTGTGAAGTTGAAAAAACGTGTATGTTAGACAATGTTCATTTACAAAAATATCTGCAAAATGTATTTATCTGGCTGTTTTATTTAAATTTTGCTTTAAAAATAATTAATCTGTTATCACAATTATAACTAGTATCTATGTACAATATAAATAAATAAATTGAACAATCTATTCAAGGCATTACATAATATTAAATGTAAGGTGACCTCAAATTATTAATTGATATATACTTTTTGCAAGTCTCTTAGACATTGTGTTGAGTTAAGAACTCCATACCGAGCTCTATGTTGTTACCAAAGAGAGGAAATGAAAATAATTAATTCCAATGAGTGGGAATCTAACTGCTGTATCTACAATCAGCCACTACGCCGCTACACCAAGATGGCCTCATATTTTTTTATTTTCAGGCTAGATGGGGCACCGAGGTACAAGCGTGCGACCGTCAACGCAACAGGTTGTGTGTTTGATTCCCATACCAGAAAAATATTAAATATTTATTATTTTCATTTCCTCATTCTGGTAAAGAGTTGAATTCCACAAGTCAACATGCAATGACTCGGGAATTCAGCGGACTGGCAATCAGTTGCTTTGCCCTATGTAACAATTTACATAAGAAGAAACAAACTATCATTTCATGAATTGACTGTACCAAAGCCTATCTATGATATTCCTATTGGGCCGTACCTCGGATTTGTGACCTAAATGTAAGTCAGATAAAATATTAAAAAAAAAAAATTGTTATACCTCTTGCTTCATACTGCTGCTGCTGACTGTATAATAATTAACTCTAAAACTATTCCTGGTCAGTTTGTTCATGAGTTTGAAATTGTTATTAAATAACACAGTTAAAAATGATTAATGTTTTCTTTAGGAAATTTTGTGGTGGAATTGTAAGTTAACACAATATGTACATGTTTATTAAACATTGTATGTAGATATATATAATATGTACATATATCAGATATTGTATTGGCAAAGCAATGTCTTAAAACAAGTATTGAAAAATAATTTTAAATGATAAATTTTTACTAAAGTTTATCTTGCATAATCATTATTGTTCTTTCAGTGTTTCACAAACCATGTCTCTAATCCATCTTTAAACTTTTTGTTTACAGCATCAAAAAATCTATAAATCTATATCTTCCAATTAAATAAACTTTCTTGTTAATGGGACTAGAATTATAGTAATTCATTCCTCCAAGTGGAGATTGAATCCTACAATGTCTACTGTGAAAACATTGAGCTGAGCACTGGATAAATATTTATCTAAAAAACATTTATGATGTGTATAATAGTTTAAATATATACTGAATTGTGTCTTTATCATACCAACAGTCATTTTGCCACTAATAAAGCTAGGATCCTTCTTGGTGTCAGCAATGGCAGCCAATGGTATTCCCCAATTTGCTACAGGACCCCAGAAATGGGTGCTGAAATATAAAATATTAAAAAGTAATTGAAATATAATTAAATAAATTTAAATTAAGAGATTACTCTTATTAATTATAATGTAAGTTTTTAATTAAAATAAATTACCTCATTAAATATTCTCTAAATTCTTTGCTTTTCAGCTGATCAATTAATTTCTTTGCTAGAGCACTCATCTTGCTGTAATAAAAAATATATAAAAATTGTATTTTAAATAATGTTTACCTTAACACAATAAAAAAATTGATAATAATTAGACTATAACACTCAAAAATGAAGTTTATCAATATATTAAAAAAACAATGATTATATAACAAGTAAATAAACTAAAATATAAGCTATATTCTTAATCTACATGCCGCTAGAACTCATACATTTTAATTTCTATGCATATTATTACGTGTTCACTTCTTCAATAGATGTCAAGGTTGAGACCTTCTTCACGGTTATTTCAAAGAAAGATGAATGGAAAGTTATTTCTAAAACATCATTTTAATACCTTTTAAATTTATTATTTCGTTATCAGTGAGAAAATACGTCTTTAATAATATTTTAGAGGAAATCCACACGAATTCCTCCTCAAGTTTAAAAGCGCTATAGCTGTCACTGTCAGTACAATGTCAACTGATAATTGATAAGGGCTCGTTCGGAAAGTATGACAAACGGAAAGTATAAAAAAATGATTAAAATGTTTATTATTTTTGAGCTTAACTAAAATATTTTTTAACAGATTTTCTTATTTCATGTTACTATTGGTAAAATCGTATTAGTGTTCCGTAAATATCATGAAATTAATAATACTAAAATATGACAAAAAATATACACTGATCTTAAGCTGCGAACAGTCATAGTGACAATATTGAAACCATCCAAATTTCTATTTCCTACAATAAAATAAATAAAAACATGTTAAATTTTATAAAATAACTGGAAATCTTGCCATCCGACCAAACAAAAATGAATTTAGTAAAGACAGCAATAGTATTATATTTGATTATTTACATAACTTTATATGTTGGTTTAATTGGAGTCTTAGTTTACGTACGCCACAATATTATGTCGGAGCACAAGTAAGCGACCATTCTCCATATAATAAATATAAAAATTATAAAGTTATAGCCAAATATAAGGCAATAAGATTATTTAATCTGTTTTAGATATTAAAAATTCTATTCAATAAATAAGTAATATCTCTTTTTTTCTTAGAAAATATAAATTAAACTATCATCCTAACCATAATATTTATATATTCTTTATAAATTTTCTAGTATACCAGAACCCATGTATCTAAGAAACGATTAAATAAAACAACACTACTACTATTCACGTGGGATTTATTAAGAAAAATATATAAAAAGGCACTTGAAAATGGACGGCTTTGAAGACCTTTGGAATGTTACATTTAAGTCATATTACCTATAGACATACAATCTATAATCTAATATAATACAAATATATACTACAGGTATATAAGAATACAATATTTTTTAATTCCTTTAATGGTCCAGAAACTGTCTTAAGTAAAATAATGTTTTATTAAATTAAAATACGTAAAATATAGATCTTTTATAAAAAGTTAAATATATAATTGAAATAACAAATTTAAAAAATGAGATTACAAACTGAGAAGAAAATAATTATATTACTTATGGTAAGTAGCCCTAAATGCAAAAAGTGATTACACTACATAAATGCAGAATTAATAGAATATATATATGAAACATTAAATATAAGAAATATTCATATCATTAAATATTCTTAAAGCAATTAATTTGCATATCATTTTATTGAAAGTGCAGTCCAAAATGGAGTAAAGTTCAAACTTTACTAAATTTTGTACTGCAGATAGATAAAATAAAAATACTAAAATATAAATTTTTATTAGTTACCTTTAAAAGATTTTTAGAAAGTTTCAACTAAAGTAAATAGTTTTTAATTTGTACTAGGTAAACTATTAAGAAAATGTGCTGACACTATTATAAGCATTTTATAACAAAATACTTTATAAAAGATAATATAATAAAATTATCAGATTTCTCCATCTTTGTGCTATTGCTTAAAAACTATGAACTACCCAGAACAAGTTTTTTTTAATTTATCAAGTAAAAAATGCATACAGTAAGGCCAACCAGTCATAACTCCCGTGAGGTTTCCAAAGATTTTTTACTTTTGATTATTTCCTTATCGAGTGTACAATACGCAAAAGTTTAGAAAGTTCTAACTTCAGAGCGGTCACTCTTCGTCGACCTTGCTGAACATCAATTACGACACAAGTTAAGGGGATTTAAAGAGGGTCGACATTGTGTGAGATTGCACAACAAGGGACATTTCGTTACATCACATTAAAACAATAATATTTAAAGTACAAAAGTTTCTATGTACAAAAATTGCAAAATATGTGATGTCATTAAATAGGAGGTGACAAACATGACCAGCTGTACTAGGGGGTCATAAAATTATAAAAATCGTGTGACATAATTTACAGATATCCTTAAATAGAACACGTAAAACTTATTTATCTTGCACTTACGGTACCTAATATTAATATCGAAATTCATTTAAAAAATATTAATAAGGTATATACTGAACATTTTAACTATAATAAAAATAAGAAAAATGTTGTATCCACACTTTACAACTTACATGACAATATTATATCAAAAAATATAAAAATAATATAATTATAAGATATGAGATTCATAATATAAAAGATAATTTGAAATTATTTAGTATTGCCATATTTATCTATTAAAATTAACATTCAATACTTTTTGGTGATGTTCTTTATAGATACATATTATAAAAATGATAAAATACGATATTTTTTTAATCTTAATTAACAAACTAAATTACGAATAAAAAAAATAATATATTATAGTAAACCTTGAAATGTTTTTTCAATGGTTTTTCATATAAATTGTTTGTAATGTTTTTGAGATATCCTTTCTAGAAACATATGTTAAGCATATTTTACAATACTACATTACATGTCCCATTTTTCATTTTGTATATTCTTGTTCTTGTAATTTTAGCTCAGATATTCAGTAATATTTCAATCATACTTTTCTTAATTTATTTTAATCTTTTACATTAAAGTACCATCTTGACACCAAACTAAAACTTAAAACCATCCGAAAACAAACACAAACATTTTAAGGTAAACCAAAAATTACCTAATTTTCCATAAAAACGTCAACAATATGGCCAACATGACAAAACTAACTTGTATATTACTAGCACCTGCCAACCTACATTTAAACATATCAATTCTCGTCACTTTATCCTCTATTATGTTTTGGAATTCCGCTTCAACTATTTGGCCGTCATAGTACGTTATGGGGTCCTCAAATGGGTACTCAAATCCTTGGAGGCATTCGCATTTGTAACCGCCGGTGTCGAACCCGCGACCTTGTATTGGTACACACTGCAAAAAACATACGAAATAAGTAGAAAGAAATAGGAAATATTTTTTACTTATGCAAATTGAACCTAATGTTAAAACTCATTCTTTGACGATTTTCAAAAAAAAAAAATCTTTCTCCAAGTGAGAATCAAACCCACAACCGTCGCGTTCACAGTTGGACGACGTACGCCACCAGAAAAAACAAGGCAATATAAAATCAGAAGCAATTTATTATTAATACATAAAGTAATTTAGTGAAAGTTAGTGGGATATAAATTTTGTTTAAAAATCTAAATTTCTTAATTGAACTTTAGATATTTCATAATTATGTAGTAATTATCCCACATTCAGTCAGAATGTGTCTTACTGGGGGCGGAGTATCTTTATACTAGGTTCCTCAGTTCCCTTTGCAAACCCTGCTGTAAAACTAATAAAATATACAGCAATAACTTACATAGGAGGAACTTCTATCACACTTATCAGTGCCTTTGAAAGCATTAGGCACATAATACTTGTCCGGACACTGGTTTATATCTAAGGACATTAACGCCATTGTCACTGCCACAACACCTCTGAAAATACAAATAAAATTGAGTTTATAAAATTTAAGATAATTTAAGACAAGTAGAAATATTGATACATACTTTAAAAAATATATTTAGAAACATACAAAATTTTCGCACATAACAGGATTCAAACCCACGTCTCTAGGAAACCATTGAAGCTTTTGCCACATTCTTATCATTCAAGATACCTTGATAAGAACATATGGCTTAGTGATTAGAGCACTTACATGGTGGAACTACATTAAAATTTGAATACCTTTTTTAAAATATTTTTTGTCACTTTAAAACAAAAAAAAAATCAAACTCACTTAAACTCCAATTTAACTTTAACATTATCCCAACCGAAGAATGGTGCAGCATAAGTAATAACCCATTGTTTTAGACTACCGCTACAATCATAATAAGGCTGAGTCCAATGTCCGTGGTGTAAGTTAGCAGCTTTATAAAATGTTGGATATCTCTCATATTGTTTCAAATATTTCCCCATTTCATCGTCACGTATTTTCATTTTGAGAAAGAATTTCTCTAGGCTGTCGAAATTGGTAGACCATCTTTGTTTTAGGAATTGGAACCACGGCTTGTTTGTGTATACATCCTCTGTAAGTATATAATGAATATTTAATATCTAATCTTATTCCGTTTCTGAGGCTGTTGGCATTGGCACAAGGATGCGACTATAAACACGATGGTTGTGGGTTCGATTCCAACTCGAAGGATTGATATATTTTATATTTTCATTTCTTCTCTCTGGTAATGAGGCAAAGCGCGACGTTGAGTTCCACCACTCAACACGTAATGCCCCCAGATTTCGACGGAAATGTCTTAACAGGGACAGAGTGTCGTAACACTAGGTGTCTAAATTTCCGTCTGCCTACCCTGCTGTGATGATATTAATTTTTTTAAGCGTGTATTCTGCATGTAGTTAAAGAGACAGAGGGAACCTAATATTAAGAGCTGCAAACCTTCCAATTTTTGAGATATTCCATGTTGAGTGGCGGAACTTAACACCGCACTTCGTGTTACTAATTCATTTTTTGTGGTGGAGGTTATAGCCAAAATCAAATTATTTTCTTCAAAATAAGAAGTCACATGTTTCTTTTTTGAACATCGAATAATTCACCACAAATTCAATTAAACTTTATGACTAACTGAGAAGAACCTGCACAAGCTACAGTTTCTTTCTTTCGTCGACGCTGTACTACTGCGCTACAGTAAAGAAAACAAAATGGCGACTAAAAATAAAAATATATAACATACCTGTCTTATTAACTCTAGCCAGATCTTCCAATTTGAATTTACGCGTGTTCAACTCAGTTTTGTAGGCGAATGGCGCGAAAAACGTTCTGTTTGTAAACTTGTTTCTATCCCAATATGTGCCTGGAAAAAAAAACTTTAATAAAGCACATGATATTTGAATTATGGCATTATTAATATGTCTAAAATGTATGTTAAAAATAATGGGGTCCAATTTCACTTTTAAGATTTTCTTTAGAATGGCTTCACTCCTTTAATTTTTAGTTTTGACATAATCCAAAATGGTTATCAGATTTCATGGGATTTATAATTTTTAACTTTTTTAATCACTTTTGTTCTGAAGGTGTGATGTATCACAAATATTATGCATAGTACTTATAAGTTCTAATCTTAATATAAGGGACCTATTAAAAAAATGGGGAATCATGAAGAAATCAAGGCCTTTTTTTACAATACCTCAAATCATTTTATACATAAATAATTATTCTCACCAGCGGACCAAACTTTAGAATCACCAAGTACTATAGCCAAAGTCTCTCCCAACATTTGATCCTCAGTTAGGGATTTGTCTGCCACTCGTGTACCACTAAACACTTCTTTTGGATCTGACACCTAGAATTAATTTAACAAGTTTTGTAACATATACATTAAATTATCTAAACTAACATTAAGCTTTAGCTTAATAGTTATTTTGAATGAAACTAATCTATCTAATCTCAGACTATTTGTTTCAATAGAAATGTTCGGAGTAGAGTTCCGCCGTGCAACACGCAATGCTACCAAAATTCGGCGGAATATAGGGGAACGGAAGTGTCTTAATAGGAATGGAGTACCAGGTTCCCTCTGCCTACCCTGCCATATGCGGGATACAGTGAGAAGCTGAAACAATTATTTCGAGGTTGCCCACTGAACCCACGATTAGATATAAAACTCATTCTTAAATAAATAAATAAATAAAAATATATTTATTTCAGTTTCACATTTTCTTTAGCTGTGTGAAGTAATGAGACCAACC
>FAPY01026137.1:0-10680 GCA_900067975.1 Heliconius heurippa
TAAAGTGGTGCTGACAATTCCATTCCTGTATACGAGTATATTCATATGTATGTTTTTAAACAGCCTATATTTTTTTATTATTTTAGTTATAATTATGTTGACTTCTAAGTCAACATAATTATTTTGTAATAAGTCAACATAAGTATAATTGGCTTGATTTTTTTCTGTGCTCTATTGGACAGTAGACCTAAATATTTGATATTAGTTTCAGATTGATACATCCACGCGATCTCAAGATAAATGGTCTTGACAAATGGACAACACAGTGATCCTATAAGGCATCGGTATACCGCATTTAAGGATATATCCTTTTGAAGTACGGAAGCTTAAAAATTATGTGAAAGGACAGGTGTCATCGAAGGGAATGTGTGAAGAACTTGAAAGTGGACGAGGTGAAAGAACTATTGTAACAGTGAGTTCACAGATTTGTTGGCTTGGTTTTCGTAGTGAAATCGCTATGGAAATATATATACATTTGAAGAGATTATTTTTCTATGTATTTTCGTATAATACCTTTAAGAACTATTTTTAACATTTTTAAAGAGTTATCCATACTAAATTAAACTAGTATTAATATTTTTAAAAATTAAACTAGTATTTCAGTGCAAAAGAAATGAAAAAATAACACTAATGCTGCTAAACAAAAAGTAATTCTACAACTATCATAAATCAAGCCTAAAATAATTCACTTCGATGGCTTTTCAATTATACCTCTAAGAAAGTTTAAACCTGGAGAGAGGCCAACGGAACTAATGTTATATGAAATTTGGAAACTATAATAAATTACATAATTCAATATCTATGACAACATTTGAATGTTGAACTTGAGAACGTATGTGAACTTATGATACTTTAAAGGTTCCCGTTCCTCAAAAGATAAAAACGATACCTTTATAGGATCAGTTTGTTTTCTCGATCAAAATTTATACATAAAATATAGAAAAAATCAAGATTCAAAGTCAAAGCAATCAAAAGATACGAGTAATTTATATGAAATTCGCTGCTTAATCAAAACCTATAGGGTAGCTCCTGTAGACCTACACTTACAATCCAGAAATTGGTACGGAACCCTCGATAGGCAAATCCAACTCGAATTTGACCGGTTTTTATAGTTAAGAGTAATAAAAATTTCCCTAGTTTTTGCAAACAATGCGTGGCGTTAACACACCCTTGTGCCACCAGGCCACGACGGTCTTAACTGAAACCATATTAACTATAGTATAATTAAAATTATATAAAAAAGTCCCATAATTACCATATGAAAAGTAAATGAAATTTTAATTAAAACGGATCTGAATGGTGTGTCAAATCAATCAGGCGTTATTACGAAGGCGGATTCATTAAAATTTGCACTTTGATCTAAAATATACGCACGCCTCACATTGTGCGATATCTGCGTACGTCGCTATAAACACTTCTATCATTAAAATGCTCATGTATTATTGATATTAAATTGAAATAGCTCTATGTTTGAAATAACTTCTTATTATTACTCTAAAAAGATTAATTTTGAATATATATATATATATATAGCTTCACGCCTTATCTCGCAAATCCTGCTACGCACAGAGGCTCTTATGTTAAGACAGTCTGTTGCCCAGGCACCGCCTAATTTTCGAGCTCTTTAACAATGGTACATAACGTGCGGCGTTGAACTCTACCGCTCAACACGCCAAGCAATCGCAAATTGAGGGGTAAGTAAGGAACACATATCTTAACATTTTAGCCTAGCCTAGCCTGTTTTACGGGAAAAAGCGTGAGGCTAAAGGATAAATGTAAAGCTGATAAATCTGAAGATAATAACGATACGCAACGTCTCCAGATTTCGGCGGAATATATGGAACGAACACTCTGCACTTAACACTAGGTTCATTCTGCCTACCCTGCTGCGTGCGCGATGTAGAACGCTGATAGAATTACTAAAATGAAGGTTCATTTTAAGGAGATCCATAAACTTATTTCCCTTATTTTAAATGTCGTATAAAAATTCAATTGATATAATGATATTTAAACGTCTCTTACAACTCAAACGTTGACATACGTGCGTACTTTTCCTAATAATATTTCCATTATAGTCCAGGAGACAAACTTTAAATTCAGAATGTTTATTTTTTTCGGAATGATAGAAGAATCCTAAATTCTAAATATTTTATCTCTCATGAATAGAATAAATAGAGGATTGACAAAAAAAATATATGAGACATTTGCAGATCCTTAAAAATGCACAGTTTTTACTTATTATTATCGTTCAGAATACACCACATTAGACGGTACTTCCCAATTTTGTCTAGAAAGATGAGAAAACATTTACTATATGAAAAATATAAAAACCACCCTGACTAACTTTACTAAAATTTGAATTCAAATTTATGGCAATAAAAAGTAAAAGCATATATAATAATTTCATGTAAAATATAATTTTTAACGAACGACTACTACGAACTATATCAGATATTTATACAAAATATTTAATATAAAAGTTCTAATCCCACATTCAAACTAAATATGTTTATGGCTCGTATAAAACCTGAGCTGTCAATGTAGAGCCTCCACTATCCGATGTAGTTTCATACTTTAAAGTTATTACTTTGCACTGTGTAACTGAACTCTTTAATCCCATAGAGCACGGGGCTCGTCAATAATATTTTCTATATTTATAACAAAGGTTTTGAGTAATATAATATTTGTCGGTTGGATTCGTTTTGAATTTTTTGTTTATTTGCAAGAATTGAATTATTAAAAGACAATTTCAATTTGTATTTTATAGACTAATCACTAACCAGTGACATATTTGAGGTCAGTCGTGACCCAGGGGTACAAAGTGTGACTGTAAACGCAACAGGTTGTGGTGTCGATTCCCACTCTAGGCAATAAAATATTTAATATTTTCAATTTCTTCGCTCTGGTGTTCTGGCTCTGGCGCACAAAGGCGGTGTTGAGTTCCATCACTTAAAATCCAGAATTTGGCGGAAAATTACGAACGTATATATTTACTGATATTTTGGATACTAGCTTTGGACTTGCATACATATTAAATATTAACCCACAATATATGTTTGAACACAACATCAATGAATTTTATATCATTAGTAAATGGAAATCACCAACCACCCTCGCAACATATCCTCTAAAGACGATTATAAAGCACCTGTTATGTTGACATAACCAAAACAATTATAATCTAATAGTGAACATTTCACGCTAATCGCAAGGGTCTTGGCGTGTGAATTAATATTTCCACTTCATTAGCTAATTGACTAATTCGCCCCTGAGCAAAATCCTAAATTCATTGCGGAAAAGCGAAACCGGTAGACCAATTTGCATTATTAGACGTAAATCTGCTTAAAATTATTCGCTAAGCCAAATATGATTTGAGAAATTACATTTTATCTCGTTAAATAAAATGCAAAATATTACTTTCATCACCTTACTTTAACAAATGCATATTTTATTTTATAATTTTTTATGTTAATTTAGCTTACACAGTTTACTAACATTGCTATTAATTGCTATAGTTTAAATATGAATATTAGAAATTCAGACCATAATCTAATCGAGCTACTTTTTTGTAACACTGGGAAATTCTTTTACGCAGGCCTTCTATGCGCAGAAGGAGAATCGCCATAACTCTGCAGCAGTAGCATCGCTAGGATAAAAGGAAACCGTCATGCGTCCAACCTCCTTCACTTTTGATTATAATAAAGTTATGTTATAAACATAATTGTTATATTCTATAATATATAGGCTGTATAAAAAACAATAACAAGTTAATAAAAAAAGAGTGAGTTGTAAAAGAAAATAGTACCAATGATACTGGAAAAAAAATTACATGACTTCTGACTGTTGGACAGGGATATATGAAAATGTTGATGTCAATAACAGTGGATGAAGCGGAAGAGTTACGAAGAGACCATAGTGATTGGTACTTCGTTTTTTCTTTATATCCCGTTAAAAATATAGCGTGAAGCGTAAAAAATATTAAAACATAATTACACCAGCCGCCCCCTAAGCTATTTCGTTTACCGGAACAAGTGTCATAGCGTACGTACCCCGTGACAGAATAAATCTAATGCCAATCGTGGTAATGCGATTCCAGTTCACACTGTTGGTTGAGTTTTTACGTGCGCGGCCTGATTTCCTTATCAATTGAATCCCAGTGTAGGATTAGATAGAATTTTATTATACCATATTGTTGTCATGTAAATGGGCTCAATTTGAACTGGGGACTTTTCCATATGCATATGTATGTTTGTATGACATACATATGTAGGGAACTACTGCAGGGTATTGGTATTTCAATGATATTGTTGACGTACGTATGAGTGCGAGTGGATTATTTTTGTAGATAAAAAATTATAAATGAATATGGAATGTGAACAAATATGATGTGTGTGTTTTTAAATATAGCTGCCGTATTATTTGATGAAACGGACATAATGTGAACAGAAAAATAGCAAACTTAAAGGAAATGAAGAACGGTGTGTTCAGCTTCACATTGTATAGCGTAAAGCAGGTTAGGCAGGGAACCTACTGTTAAGATATTCCCGTTTCCAACTTTCTGCTGAAATGTTCGAGGCCTGAGGAATTCAACGCCGGGCTTATGCCACAGTTAAGACATGAAAATATCCCCCGAGTGGGGATCAGACCCACCACCATCACGTTACAGCCACACTCTCATACCCCTGCGCTTCAACAACCTCAATATAATTATATTACAATAATTCATCCGTCAACATCAGTACAGCCTCGCAAAGTATATTAGATACCAAAATTTACCATCATTTTCAATCCCTACTTTGATGGGATTATCAGAGACAATCTCCATCAAGAGCCGGGATTAATTTGATATTGGAATCACTAAGCTCACTCGTACCCTATTTAATTTAAGAGGAATTTTAATTTTGACAATGAATATAAGTAATATTGAAAATTTTCTTTGCTATATTTTACAATAATGGACATTTAGATAAACTTATTTACATATTTTTAGCAGAAATTCTGTTAAGGTGACTTTCTATTCAAGTTATACGTAACTCGTAATAATTGTGTTGAAACAATACAATACAAGCTTAAACCCATAGTTTGGCTAAAAACAAAAAAAAAATGTATGACCTGATACTGCTATGTGCGGGATGTATCCCGGCGAAGCTTTGCAAAAAAAAGGGTGTATACGCATTGTAAATGCTCGAGATAAGTCCACTATCCAAAATAAAAATATATTTTTTACTTAAAACCAGAATGTTCTTGAGATTAGCGCGTTCAAGCAAATGAAACTCAGCTTTATAATATTAATATAGATAAGACGTACCAGGACTTGTGCCCGAGAAAATTTGGCTAAATATCTAAATGTCTAAATTCTTAGTCTGCCATTTTAAGGTAAGCTCATTTTAGGGGCATTACCAGAACATAACGCAGCGAATTATCTGACGAGACCGGGAAAACAAAATGTTACATAATAGTAGAAATATAGAAAAATATAAACACCGATATTTCGTCTAATTAACTCTACTCTATCCTATGTAAAACTTTTCACAAAAATAAATTACCCGCGGTGGAAATCGAACTGGCGCCCGCTGAACATAACAATCCTACCAGTCGGTCTTAATTAAAACTTTATCAAAATATGTTTAACATATAAAAATACTTCATACAACATCTGGTTACAACGTGCACTAACTTCGGCTTTATAAATCTTTCGTTGACTTATAGGAAACGGTGACGTCACAAAGTTTGAAATAGTATAGAATAATAAGCAGAGTAGAACAAAGCTTTTAGTAAAGTATGAAAGAAAATATATTTATAGAAGAAATAGTAGCTTATTAATTTAAAATAACAAAAATTTGAGTTTATATTATGTAATTTTAGGGTTCCATACGCAAAAGTTGAATCGGGACATTATAACGAAAACTCTTTTGTT
Source organism: Heliconius heurippa (assembly GCA_900067975.1). Lineage (NCBI taxonomy): Eukaryota > Metazoa > Arthropoda > Insecta > Lepidoptera > Nymphalidae > Heliconius > Heliconius heurippa. The sequence continues at coordinate 5,918 of FAPY01026137.1, forward strand.
TGTCTGTCCGTCTGCCAGGCAGTTGTATCTCATAAACCAAGACAGTTTTTTTTTACCTTCACGCTGTATCTCGCACATAGCTAGGTAGTCAAAGGGAATTCAGAAACATAGTGCTAAGAGACTCCCTTCCAATTAACACTTCCGTTCCCCGCTTTCCACCAATTCCACCAAATTCTCGAGGCATAGCGGAACTCAACGCCGCAATAAAAACTAAAAAAATCTTCCAAATTAACTGAAAATGTGAAATATTACAAAATCGACTGTAACTTTTAATAAAAACACAAAGGAACCCTACTGAACTCATTATTAGACACCCGAAATAAAACGAATCATTTTCTCACAGGAATAAGACTGAACTTTTTTAATTTACATCAAAATAAACAGCTTTTAATGCACACAAACAGATGGCCTTTGATATGGCCGGTGAAGTTTTATTACATTTTAAATGTTTTATTAGTGTTGTCATATATTTTTGTAGTTTGATTGTAACCACGATGGTTGTGGATTCGATATTTATTCCACAGTTCTAGAAGACAGAGCGCGTTTTTTTTTTAAACAGAGCGGAGAAATTTAAAAAAATATATATTTCATTCTCCGAACCCGCAACCAGCATCATAACAGTTGCATACTTTTACCTCTGGGCCACTACGACCTCAACAACTGAATGATGATTCAGTGTAAACATGCTAAGTCACCTCCTTTATTTGAAGTCGGTAAAAAAAACAAAAATCTCAACCAAGGCATATTTCCATAAGCCAAGTCTGTTCATTATAAGAGAGGAGGTTGCACCCTCATGGGATATATGAGTAAATCTCCCGAACTTTATACATGCAACGAATTTATGGCGGAGTCTTCCAAGGAAGGCTTCGTGTTGATTATAAAAAATGTAAGTAAACGACATGTCTTGTCTCGAAAGCCCTTCTTACTTAAATTCTGTATTATTAATGGCGTTCAAAGGGCATAGGGTGCTGTTTGACTGTATTTTATATAAATTGTATAATCGCTACCGTATTAATATTTCTTTTAGATATTTTTATGCTTCTTAGGGTTGGTTTCAGTGCTTGTTGGAAGATATTAAAGATTTGGATCGGGAAGATCCATAGATGTATCTTACATATAGACTACAACTTTTAGTTTCACCAGGCACAGATATAAATATGTATCATAGGCCCCATTTCATTTCCCACTTGTTGACTAATCAAGGAAAATTATTTTTAAAATCCGGTCCCCAGTTTCTAATTTAAATAGTCGAGATCATATTTAAAATACAAGTAAACAAACATCAGTCAAAAATGTAAGGTTAGATTTATATCATTCTGCTTGAAATATATTTATCTAAATTCTTGAAAAAGTATCTTTTAATACATAAATAAAAGCTTCACGTTGTATCCCGCAAATAGCAGGGTAGATAGAGGAAAACTAACGTTGAGACACTCCATCCTCCCTTTCTATCCCCTCTTTCTAAATGAGTGAACGAACTCCAGAGCCAAGAAATGAAAATGAAAATTCACCAGAGTGAAGAAATGAAAATATTAACAAATAATAATGCATTCCCCCTATTGGGGATAGAGTCCACAACCGTTGCGTTACAGCCCTTGTGTTACAGCGCCACGACGATCTTAAGCAAAAATATAAACTAAAAAAATATCTGATATTTAGAAAATTTTGTATAAAAATATCTACAACAACGAATTAAAATAAAGAAATCAAACAAACGTTTATGCAAATACAGAAAATTGCCTCCGCCATACTTATATGGAAAAAACATATTCGGAAAAGGCAAAGAAATATGGTGACAGTGAAAGGGCGTGTGTTGTAAGAATTTACGTAATGTGAATATTATCTAAGTTTATTATAAAAATAATGTTTCTTATTCAAATGAGTCAAATATCAAATCGTAAAGCTTATTAGTTCCCGTTTCAAGTTACCCTTAAATCTCTTTTTTATAAAAAAGTAATGATGATTCACTTCAATTTTATATTTTTGATCATAGTAGCGCAGCATATGATTGTAAACGCTAATGTTGTGAGTTCAATTCCAAATCGGGGAATCGAAAAAAAGATAATAAGTAGCTTAATGTTCCAGCACTCAGCACGATATATCTCAAAAGTCAGATGGAAAGTGGAGAACGGAGTGTTTTGACACTATATACCCTCTGCGAACTTTGCTTTTTCGCCTTTTTAAAAAGCATTTGCGCATTGAGTTGCGAAACTGACCACATTGGCTGACCAGACCACCACACAACCACAATCAATACCGAAAAAATAAATATTTTTTTTTAGTTTGACGTTTTTTCTCTCATAGGTACAGTGGCATAGATACGACTTGTTGAAATATTTAATTATCAACAAGTTTATTTGACATCATATTTAAAATCCCAAATATATAAAATTAAACCTACTTTCTCACGTCCTAAAAAACCTTTAGCGAGCCGATAAAAGAAACATAACGTGTATTTTACACCAAATTACCTCTGTGCAGTCAATAAGAGTCGAATTCCCTTCTATACATCCAATCAACGCTGAAGGAAGGCCAGGCGGCCATTTTCCGGCCTTACGCCTTTCATTGAAAAATCTTTTTATGCCATCAAAATGCTATGGTATCTTCATCTTTATGGCTTCAGGATTAGTGGTGATAATCCTTTATTAGTTTTAACGTGTTAGTGTAAATGTATGTACGGTATAGGGACCATAATTTGCAGCCAGCACGGAGTAACCGATTTTTTTCCTAAGTTAGGAATATTAGAGATAGAGATGGATGTGTGGATACTGTTTGTATTTAATCATATTTTCGTTTATGGATTCAGCTTAGGTAAATTGCAATGATAAATTCCGCCACCTAATATATGTCGAAATTAGGTGAAAGATTGAAAACCAATTAAAAGAACAAGAAAAGATTTAAAAGATCCCAAAAATTTTAATTTCGATTGTGGATTCATTTCTTAATCGAAAAAATGCATTATTATTTAATAAATTAATTATCTTGCTCTGATAACAAAGCGCGGCGTTGAGTTCCGCTGTCCGCTACGCTCACACAATGTCTCGAGCATTTGGCGGAATTGGAGGAACTGCAGTATCATAATGGGAACGGGCTGTCAAGGTTCCCTCTGCCTACTGACGCTGATACAGCGTGAAGTTACACATAAATAAATATATATTCAAGAGCTAATAAATCTTTTATTTCCTAAACGATTGTACCTTCACTTCTTTTGTATATCCCAAACAAAAAAGATTGAATTGCCTAATAGCCGAAATCTTAGCAAAAAAATCTAACTGAACCTACTGTAGGCACCTACTGTACTGCGCTGGCCTATATTTATTAAAGCGTCGGTGAATTCGGCGTTTTCGTGCCGCGAATACAATCTTATTGTTTCCCTTCAAATTGCCCTCTTATGCCGACTATTCACATAATTCCGTGTATTTTGTAGCGTTATCAAGCTTTTAGTTAGCTTTCAGGTGCAGTGGAAAACGTGTCTAATTTATATTGTCGATGTTCAAAGTTTGAACATTATCCATTCGAACAGTATAGGTACTATATACTGCAAGTAACAGGATAGGCAGAGGGAAACTAGTGTTAAAACACTCCGCTTCCCACTATCTGAGCTGAATTTTGCTATATTCTATGCAGAAAATTTCTTATATTTTTTTCGTCTTCACGCTATAACCTGTATGTAGCAATATAAGCAGAAACAAATTCTGATATTGCGTATTATGTGGAGAAACTCAACGCCACATTTGTAATTTTGAATGTGCAAATTTTATAAGGAAAGTCATTAAAATATCACAAGATATTTATCATAAACAAACAAACAAACAAACAAAATATTCTTTATTGTACCATTGAAAAGACACAATCATATACATAGTGTTTACCTCATTGTAACTTTTTTGTTACATATTTCTTCTTATACTGAATCTGTGTAAAAATCTTTCTATGAAGATGCTATCAAAAAAGTCTGTAACAATTATATGAGAGAGACGATTTATCATCTCAATATATCTTCCAGTGGACTACAAGATTTATCCTTTATCCCGATTACATTGTAAATCGAACCTCGTCCGCGCGGCTCGCTCAGATATTTCACCAGCAACGAGGGTGTAATCAATGGCCATGTATGGAATAAACATTATGATTTGTAAATGATGAATATAGTGCTAATTGTTGTCGATTTTTGTTGTTATGGTTATATTTATTTTTCGTAGTAGACGTAGAAAATAAAAATTAATTATCTTAAATATTAATTAATTTAATTATTAATACTTCAAATGAGGATCCAATATTACCCTCCTAATTACAGTCAGACATCGTTTTATTGTGTCACAATTGCTTTTATAGAAATATTTTATTAGCTTCTTTTTTATGCTTCTTTTTCGTCCGCTAACACTAGGTTTTTGTCGTTGCGGTTCTTATTGGTAGCTATTTTATGTAGTTTTTTTTGTTTTGTTATAATTATAACATAACAAAAAAAAACTTTCATATTTATTATAATTATTACATCTTTTATATATTTTTTTTCAATATTTTTAATTTAAAAAATTATTATGAAATTTTAATAATGTACATCTATATGCCAAATAAATGTGATAATGATGGGTGAATTGTATTCACTTCATTCTCACAACTCTAGACAATGAATCGTTTCGTTTTTAAGTAAGTAAGTAAGACTAAAGTGCGGAGTTAACCCTTAAATGCATGATTTTATGCATGATTTTATTTTTAGACCGAGAAAAAATATATTTTGGAGCCATGAATATGCTGATTTA
>FAPY01026152.1:0-10140 GCA_900067975.1 Heliconius heurippa
TGCCATATTTAGCATAGAAACTAAGAAATGGACAAAGTTGAATATAAAAGAAAAATGGCAATTCTAAAGATACTGCCAGGAAATGTAACAAGAAAAGATAATTGTTTTCTTGATTAATTCTGAATACGAAAATGTTCTTCCGTTCCCGACGGAGATCCGTCTGTTTATACTGTTTGCGTAATTGAAATAATCAGTGTTTTTTTGAATTCTAACAGAAATCTGTAAAATATTGTATTTCTGTATTTGATTTGTGGAGTAATCATCAGAAATGGACGGAAAACGCAATTTTCGTTCTTGTTTTATTAAATAATAAGGATTTTTTGAAATGAAAATTATTCGCCCGGTACTCGATAGTATTGGAAGCCGTAGTAGTTTTGATAGTCGTAGATTAGAGATGCAAAACTCAAATATTTATTTTTTTTGTCATTTTTTACTTATTTTATTTATGTCAAATATATATTCATGTCTTAATAAAGTGAATAAAGTAAATTATTTTAGCTGAGTGTAAAAGCATGAACAGTGCATATTAATACAAGTTATTAGATTTTAGTTTAATGAAGTTTTAAAATTTAAAAACTCATTCTCTAGCTGTCGGTACTCGTCATACAAGTCTGTTAGTGCATTTTAACTTAAGTTATTTTCAATTCTATCTTAGTTTTAATATACGTAAGTGCTTCGGTGCAGTCAAACATCTTATACATTTACGTTCTAGATAAATTTTAAAAGAAATAGGTCTTTGAATTAGTTATTGCTTACGTATACATACATGTATGTATACTGGTAATATTTCCTAATCATATTTTTATAACAAAATAAAATATATTTTGATTTGTTTGTATGCTAACATATTTTTGAAATAATAATATTATGTACGCTTATAGAAAAACATATATTTGAAAAGAAACATTTCTAAGTTTGTAAATTAATAAGTAATAAAATCATATGATTCTCCAACTTCACCTTTTGGTCTACATTTTCAGAATTGATCAATAGGCTCGTCAGAAGCAATATTCCTCAGCTTTAACTTCTCGCATTTACCATTTACCAAATTTTATGGAAATAAGCAACATTGTAGAATTCAGTGTGTGTATTATGTGTTATTATAAATTGGAAACGGCCGGGCCCTATTCAAATGTCGACGAATATAAATGATTTCGAGCTCATTATAGTCCGCGAAACATTAATACTACTTTGGGTTACCTGTGAACGTTTATGTACACTCTACTTGGAAGCGATCGAGCCTTCGCATACATTATTATCTCCCATTCCATCATCTTTGTTCACTGTTATTATCATTGTGAATGCTCAGTCTCTAACCGCTTGGTTTCCTTTTAATTTACTCTTGCCTTAGTACTTTTTCAATTCTGTTCCGATATTTCTGTGCCAGATGACTATGTCTTATTATTTGGCAGGGGCGCTTGTTGAAACTTGTTTTGTAAGTTTTCCATTTGACTTCCAAACTTAAACTTGTGCTAAGTAAATGATGTCATTGAAACGCGAAGCTCCAAATATTTTGACGGTATCGATACTTTGTGAAACTATTTTCAGTAGCCTGATGTTTGCGAAATGACTTTGTATTCGCGTGATCGATAAAAGTTTTGGTGCTGTTCTAGAGTTAGGTTGTTGGTACGATCTGAACTAGTTGATAGATCTCCAATCTGATTTTGATAACATAATTTTGGGTTTTATAAATTAAAAACGTTGTAACTATCACGTTATATATATTTTTTATACTACTTTTTTATATTACGTAATATATATATTTTTAATAAAGTGTTATCATAACAGCATTCAATTTGCTGAGTGCGTTCTCGCAAGCTGACGACCTTGTCGTGATCTATCTCATACATATGCCATTAAAGCTTTTCATGGTACGATGCAACTGGTGTTAGTCGTAGTTTACTTTTATAAAGAACTCTCGCCCCTTTATTCTTTAGTAAAACTGTCATGTATAAAGATAGCAGAAGTAGAAATCATAAGTGATATGCTTTGCATAACGTTGAGAGTTTTAAGACCAGAAAATGTAACGAACATTTGTAATATTTTTATATGATAAGTTTTAAAATTTAAATTGTTAAAAGACAAATATTTAAAGAGTAATTTAAAAATACTCTAAAAATATATGGAGATAGTTGGATTGGATGTGACTATATTTAAAAGTCTAATTAGTTTTACTTATGCATAATGAGTTGGTGTAAAGGGTTTTCATAAATGATACATGAATTCATTTTAGTTCTTTGTCCTTACTGACCAAAGTAAGAAGTAGTACGTCTGTCCCCTACGTTCTCTTATATCTCAACACTTGTTGCATACAACTTCAGTGTATTGTATGTACATGTATTCCTATCAAATCGGTATTCAAATTCCTATTCTGTTTCCTTTTTCCCGTTCACATAAATTCATTCATCCGTATGATTAGACTCCACGTTAATATTATTTGATTATTGTATTCGTATAACGTTGAGCGTAATTTCAGCGCTATCTCCAATTGAATGGGGCTATATATTTTTATGTGCTGTTTCGCGATCACTATCATTTATAGTTACAGTTTGTATAAATAGGCCCTTATGTTATCTTTTATCGGTTGTTCCACTTTGTCTACTCAATACGCTTCGATAAACATTTTGCATTTTGTTCCGGTTGTGCCGCAATAGCATAACTATATGCAAATTATATGCTATCTGTTTAATATTTATTTATTCTGTTTTTATATACTTGAAACAATAGTCGTTATTTTTGGATGTTATACAGTTTACTGTGTACTTGTATCGTAATGTAGTGTTTTGTGTTGATTTGTGACTATTATATCAATTATCAATTTCATTCATATGGAAATGATGTCCGAATTATTTTTTTTTAATTTTAAGTTTGTCGATTTAAATAATGTATTGATGAATAGTTTTTGTTATTTATATTATTTTTAATCGAACAATTCTTAAAACATCGTTAATTATTTGTTATTTAAATCATTGATTGAGGCTTTTGGCCAGTTGGGAGCGACTGACTGTAAACGCGATGGTTGCGAGTTCGATATCCACTGGGGAGAATCATCGATTCTATTTCCTCCGGTCTGATATACACAGTGCGGCATTGAGGTCCCCCACTTTACACGTAATGTCTCGAATTCGAACAGAAAGTGGAGATTGGAGTGTCTTGTCAATTCTCTCTTTGCCTATCCTGCTATTTGTAGGGTAAAGAGTGAGCTCGTAGTCAACTATATATATATAAAAATACTCTACGATCTTTTAAACTCATTGCAGTAGGTAAGTAGCACTTACACAGTAATGACCTGATCATCAAGGGTGCAATGAAGCAAATTGACGATACCCATCTTGTTTTATAAGCAATTTATGTAATTTGACTTGGATTAAAAGCAATTTTATAGAAGCAATTTCAATAAAAGACTTCAATATAAATTAAAAGCACTTTCATAATATCTATCTAGTCTTAATGTTTATAGTAGGTGTGCTTAATATAGACAATAAAAGATTTAAAGAAATAAGAATTTCAATTAACACTTTTATATAGCTTCACTTTGTATCCCGCAGAGGGAACCTAGGAACTGGCGCCATAGCCTCTGATATTATTTATATGATAATTTATTCTAATTTTGATTTGATTTTTAGATGCACTCGTAATCCTAAAAATTAAAGTAGCTTACATGGCCAATAAAATTTGTTTAATAAAAAAAGAACTGCCCACCAACAACCATTTTTGAAGTCTGAAATCTCTTGCTGTTAATTAAATTAACATATTCCGTACTAGCTCAGCGTTCCGAATAGATTTTTTCCCCGATCACTCCTCCTTTTACGATCGCCCATAAAACTGAATGGTCAATAGTAACTAACTCGACTCGCGAGTTTCAACTTCTGTTGGGAAATTGTAAGTGTTGTACAGAGAGTCCACTTTTTGTAGTTCAAAGCGAAATTCGTTGTATAAATTTCAAGTGAATTTATTTTATTATATTTGCCTTTTTATTTCTATTAGTTTTATTACTACATACGGTGTATAGACGTTAAAATTAGATATTTTTGAAATAAAAGTTTGTTATAAAGTGCTCTAGTATCACGGTAAAGTGCGGAGTTGAGTTCCGCTACTCAACACGCAACACCTCTAAAAATTGGCAGAGAGTGGCGAACGGAGTATTTGAACACTAGGTTCCCTCTGCCTACCCGCGGTATGCGAGATACAGCTTGAAGCTGACAAAACAACTTATAGTGGCGTTTTGTTCAAACGAATTCTAAGTCCCAACAGCATTTCTCATTTTTAATGAAACAATGCGATTCGCCATTACGATTCATTCGCCTCGGTAACGTACTTTTTTCTCCTCGTAGTGACCGTTACGGGTGGTCATAAATGGAATGGCCACAGAAATGGGCGGTCGAAGTTGCCTTACGGACTTTCGATGGACCCAATCGTTCCGCCTTTTTCGTTTTCAGAAGTAGGATAGACAGTTCGACGTGAAAGCGAGCTGAAATATTAATATAGTAGAATAAAGGCATCGACTATACGTGAGCGCAATTTCTCTCAAATTTTGTGACCGTATGATTTAGAATTCTTGCTTTTTTCTCGATTTCTCACTGGAAAATGTTAGAATGTAATTTTATTTCTGCTGTAAAGAACAAAGAAAAGCGATAAGTTTGAAATTGTTTTAGTTCATTCAATAGTACTCGTCGTATATATACCGGCTCAGTTCCAGAGTGTAAATATTATTGTAAAAATAATAAATAGGTAAAAAATCTTGAATATCTTTCTTAGTAGTATGTTTACTGATGCAAAATGTAAAAAATAAATGCGCTGTTACTGTGACTGTATCGCGACGGTTGTGGGTTCTATCCCCAGTCTAGAAAATGAATTATTAATTATTAATATTTTTATTCTTCGCTCTGGCACCAAGGCCTTTCTGGCCTCGAAAAATTCGGCGAAAGCGACAACAGAACAGCGAATTCGGAAACAGTGAGTTTTAACACTAGGTTCCTTCTGCCTACCTTGTTGCATGCGGGATACAAAGTGAAGGTAATTTATTTTTTATTTAAAAATAAATAAATAATATTATTTTAATAACAGATTAAAATAGAATAAAAGATAATAACCAAATTGTAATTATTCAGGCGTAGTACATGCTTTGTATATTCAACACTGAAATAGATGAAAATAAAATCACAGTTGTTATAACAGTTAATTTTTCACTAATTAAAATATAATTTGTTAAACAAAATGCATAATTATTACATCAACAAATATAATTACAAGGATAGACTACCATTTGCGTTTGGCTATATTTATATAATTTGTATTTTTATTTTTTACATATAATATTTAACGTTTTAATTCTTTTGTCCCTCTAATAAGAAGATTTGTAAGTAACCTAGTATTCCGAAACCAGAATTCAAGACCTTGCGTTATTCAAGTCTCACTTTCTCTGCCAGAGCAGGAATAAAAAAACTATTTATTTCTTCGAATTAAGACTGAACCAAGAACCATCGTATTTGTAATCAGCTCAGTCATTCATCATTGCTCAGTGGGTCCATTGAGCAATGGCCCAGTGGACCCACTGAGCAATGATATCATCTACGTTGTGTATATCAAGTATATATTTTATTCTTTTTTTATGAAATAGCTACTACTTCATATATATTCCAGTTAGTGGGAAAACCATAAAGTCCAGCTATTACATTATCAATAAGGAATAAAATGAGATTGATATGCCTAAGGGACTATCTCCCCACGAAATCCATTACGCACTTTGAAACATTCTACAGTACGATTCACATATATGTATGTGTTACCTTTATCTTTGGAAGATCATCCATTATAAAGATAAAAGGTTATATTAAGAGACTAGCAGGCAACTTTTCAGGTGATTCACTTATTAGTTAATATAATATTTGATGAGTATTATTTAGAATGGTCAAATAAATAATAGATCTCTTGTATTTTAATTTTCAAACTCTATCGAATATAGTATTATAGTTTAATATTGCACTTTGCAACTTTCCATAACTGACAACGCGTCATAAACAAAAATTTACTAAACATTCACCCTCGCTCTGGTGACTCGCAGCGTTATTCAATTTTAGTTCAAATGTTGGCTTCATGCCCAAATGTACCATTATTCACACAAACCTGCTTTGTAATATTTTTCAAAATAACTTCATAAGCGTCAAATAATTTCAATTATCTTTATTTATCTAAATTTCATGTAGGTAGAGTAAGTTGTAATATGCAATTCGATAGTTCTTATCTCTTCCTATATTAACTGTTGAAAATCAACTCCGCACCAAATATAATCAACTAGCCACGTATAATTTCATAATTCTTCGACTGATGACGTCTATACTACGGAACATCAATCAAGTATTCATTAATTAATTGCAATAATTCATAAGTTCAACTACAATACTACTTTGTACTACAATAGATAAAATCTATGCAGTTGTATTAACAATGTTTCTTTATTTCAAACAATATTTATTACAATAGATTAATCGGAAAGTTGAAAGATTTCATACAAAGCTATTATATTAGTAATAAGCCCTAATTAACAAGTTTACCAGTCCTAAGTAACAGTATACGAACACAGTGAACTACAGCAATATCACACAACTCCTATTTTGAGAATCAACTTTATACAATAAGTTTGTAAAGGGTCTCGTTTATCATCATACTTCTCAAAGCCTTGCCAGTACTTTAGAAAACATTAATGGTATTTTACGCTACGTAACTTCTAAGCTAATGGTTTCAATCTGATTTTTATGTTCGTATTACAGGAACGAACAAGAACCGTGTTCGATATTTAGGCGTAGTTTTTATAAATACCCCGCTTCTTTCCGCGTGGCACTTTTATATCTTTAAAACACGTCGTCTTCTTATATTTTTAAAACATTGCGAGTTCAATGGTGGAACTTCAAGCCGATTTCTGTTTACCAGATCAGAAATTAAAATAATTTCAATATTTTAATTCTCGTCACTTGGAATTAAACCTACACCCAACAAGCTTACAATCTTTCTACGATGGCCACAATATTTAACTTGAAATACTATTTAAAATTGAACTGCAAACTGTATGTATTGTCACTGTAGGCCCTATTTTAACAACATTGTATATAGCTTAAGTTTGACTTCCAATTACTCTAATGAGTGGTCATAGTGTGGTTTACATTGTTACTTCAAAATATACCGCAGTATGTATGTTAACTCCACTACCAATTTAAGTTTATATTGTAATAACCACAAAAATTGCATGCTACAAAAATGTTTTCGTTGAATTGTTAAATATCTTTTGATAAAATTTTTAACAAGGCTATATTTAGTGGTGGTTTTCGTAATAGATAGTTTAGTTAAAAACTATTTCACATTATTTAAAATTTTAAATTTATTCCACCTCTACATCTCTTATTATAACATCAGAAAATTATAGTTTTTCTTATAATAATTTTCCATGTATACCTTAATCAATGTTTTGGATTCCCAAATATATTTGAATATATTACGTGCTCAATGCTGCATTTTTGCCTTAGTACCAGAACGAAGGAATGGATATATTAAATAAATTATAATATATTCATCTCTTTTAGACGAATAAGTGCAATAAATATAAAAGTAAAGGTATATTATACCTGATATGTTACAGCACTATTCGATTTTACTCAACGGTAAATACATATCAACTCGAACTACCATCTCAAAGACAACACTAGCCCTTAGTCAAAGGTTGAAAAAGAAAGCGACGAATCTAATAAACGGCTCCAGATCCATTCCTTTTGAGCCGACATCCACAATACGAAGATCTTTTGGGTAATGTCCATTTACTCTTCGTTAGCGTCCATCAAAATGACTTTAAGGGATATCGGCGGGTCAAGTTTGGTTGGTGTCGATACATGTCCAATTCTACGAAATGGAAGGATATACCCTGGGGACGGGCTCTCACAATGGACCTTTCAGAATGATGGCCATTAATTCACAACTTTGTTTTATAAAATGTGATGTGACAGAATCGACTTCATGTTAACTTATTTGACGATGTTTTAATGAAAAAGCAATTAATGTTGGGAAATTTTTCCACGATTAATTGCATTAAAGTGAAAGTCTTAAAATTTGTGTTACGGAAAGAAATGAAAATATAAATATAAATAAATTTTTCATCTCCTCGAGTGCGAATGAGCCCACAACCAGTCGCGTCTACAGTCACACTTTGTGTCCCAGCACTACGACTGGCCTCAGATATGTTTATTGATATAAATCACGTCCGCTACGATCAATGCTGTTCGTTCACTAGTATCCGTTTTTTTATTAAACCAAACGACGGTTCAGACCAATGTTCCGGATTTATGACTGTTTGCGGAGCGACGAATCTGTTTCTACCGCTCCAAAGTAGTCCGTACGGAAGAACTGTGAAATATGAACTAGAATTGGATAGACTGGTGTTTTATGTCCTTTATTATTTAAAAAAAATCTATAAATCTCGCTAGTCTCATTTATCTAGTCACATTTTATGTAGTAAAATAATGATATTCTTTTTCATATTATGCACATTGTCAAATAACCCCTATTATTTATATCACCTCTAAAATAAAGTTATGACATATAAGAGTAATGAAAACGTCGTAATATGAGTATTGCCAAGAGCATGTAAGTACTATACGTCAAGAGGAGTTATGAATTCAGGAGCTGCATGAGGAATAGTTGAGATCTGGTACTTGTTCGTTTAGATTGTGTGGCCGAAATGTGAATTTGACAAAAGAAAACCAATTGTTATTTCTGGTCTACAAAAGTTAAAAGAAAACATGCTTATTTTTGGTAAAATTTTTATTGGTTGAGAGAAAGATTTGAAAACCTTTTAGAGAACTTTATAGTATGTTTTGAGGCATTTGAGTTAGTTTAGTTACAATTTTTTTTGGCTACTAAAATTATATTCTTGGCATTTTACCATTATAAGATTAATTTTAATGTAATTGGTGATATTATGCTTCATCTATTTTTAATATTCATATGTAAATATCTAAAATGGCAGCGCTTGAATATTCCCAAATTTACTACTTTAGCTGGGCTGAACAATTTATTATATCGACTTATACAGAGATATAAGACACAATTTTATGGTGCCTCCAGCAAACGCGCTATCGTTAATATTACACCGAGAAGCGTACTAATGTATTCAAAAAGTTATTTTATGAACTGCCTATAAAAACACAATGGCAACATCTAATGCCCAAATTTCACCTTTTTCAATATAAAAGCGTATAAAGTATTGTGGACTCAATGCCCAGCTTTGAGCCGGTTTAATTTTGTGGGGCCATTTTTTAGACCATTACCCCGCCATCATTCTGCGATTGGACTTTTAAATGGACGAATAATCACACAGGCTTGTACAACTCATTGTTGGTAACAACTCTAACTCTTTTTAACATTCTATGCGATATTGCAATTTACATTTTATTAATGTAATATATTATTATTGATTTTTAAAATATATATAAAGCAACTGTACCAGGAAGATGTAAGTTAACTTTTATATTATCTCGATAGAATAACTTCTAATTAACTCTTTCAAACATCTTTCGTAAAGAGGGAAATTTTGATTAGCAAAACAAGTAAAGTAAAATTCATAATTTTACAAAGTTTTAATTTCTATAAATGAAACGGAAATTGTAAAGTTGTTTCAAAATTTTTATTTACAAACAAAATACTTATAAAATGATGATTATCTCATCTAGACATAAAATGTATTAGTACAAATTTCACCCTCGGCTCTACACCGAATCTCAGATTACTAATGAGGGTGCTAAAGGAAACGAGTTCACATTACCTACCTCACATTCGATAGAGTAATGGAGCGTTGGTTTACGCTCAATATACGCCAAATAAGACTTTATCATTTCACCCATATTCTACATCCGAGAAGGAAATATGCTACTTGACACAGTGCCAAGAATAAATCAGATTTCCCGCAGTAACCTTACGTTTTCTGATACTTCTTACATACGAGTACGATGTAAACCCTTTTGTTGGCCATATTAAAATTTAAATTGCTTCTTCCATAATTTATTGCATATTTAATAAAGGTAGGATAAGCTGAATAAGTTACTATTCACTGGGGATCGTTCTCGTTTGGATAATTTGTTATAATTAATTTAACTA
>FAPY01026172.1:0-14012 GCA_900067975.1 Heliconius heurippa
CAAGTCCTTTTATATTTATAGATATTTGTAAGGATACATATAAAATTTATATACACTTACACAAAACTACACACTACACAAAATCCCAAAACTTACCAAATCATTATAATCCTCGGGCTCGGTTTGCGCAGAGTCCGTCCTGCTCAGTTCTAATAGCGCTTTTAACACTCTCCTATCGCGGGGCCAGTGGGTTGTGTTCCCGTTTACTAGTTCCGGCATTAAGCTTTCTAGGGTTGATTGCTCGACTATAAATAAAAAATAATTCATTAATATTCAGAAGAAAGTAAGGAACGGTAATGGCTAAATGGGAACGGAGTTGCATAACATTATGTCTCCCCTGTTATATGCGGGATATCAAATTTGGGAACAAAGTGTATTGGAACTAATGTATACTAATATTGCAATATTAAAAAAAACTCGTAAAGATAAAAAATATATTAATTTTAATTTTAATTTTTTAACATATCAAAAGGAAATATAAATATTCCCCCAATTGAGAGTTGAACCGACAACCACAGATACTAATAAAATATGTTTCAACAATAAAAAGTGAGTAATAGAATTTTTAAGGAAGCAGTTTTGAATACCTTGTAATGACTAAAAGTATGAATCAACAAACGTCACAAAAAATCAACACAATATAATTTGCTATATTTTTAGCTTCCTATTTTCCGCCAAATTGTGGCGGCACTCAACGCCGCGCTTTGTCTCATTGCCAGGGCGAAGAAATAAAAAAAATCATTTCATCGAGTGGTAATCGAACACAAAACTGACACGGTACAACACGAACATGTCTAAGTATAAGTAGATAATGTAGATTCAAAATTCAAACTTCCATTAAAATAATATTTTTTTAAATATAAGCAAGGTAATATCGCGCATCGCGTCGCTTTACAGACTGTGAGAATAAATTATTTTCATTTCCCTGCTCTTACAAGACAATACGCGAAATTAAGTCCTGTAAAGTAGAAAAAGGAATGTCTTAAAACTTCGTTATCTCTGCCCGATAGGCCGAGAGTGTGTGTAGTGCTCTACGCGAGTGTAAAGAAAAATAATAAAAGTATTTAAGCATTTCGTTTAGTTTAGTTAGACATAGTACTAACCAAAAATAGGGAACAGAGTACATCTATAATAAAAAAAAAATATTCTAAGCTTTACTTACATATAAAATCATAAATATCAAAAACTTCATTTAAAGTTAAAACCTTACTTTTAGAATTAACTCTTAAGTCACACATTATTTGAAAAAAAAATTGAATATAATCTGTACAAATGCACCTTTTATTTATGTATTTAAATAATTTTATTTAATATTTGTATATATTTTATTTTAAACAATACGTCTTTCCTTTATAAAAGTCAACTACAAATTGACTTATAAATTCATTTCTTATGACATGTAAAACTAAAAACCCAAAACAATATCAACTTTATACTTATACGTTTAAAGTCAAAATTTAAAAAACATAAAACTGACAGGAAATGATAAATAATTAGCAGTAATTGTAATCAAAATATGACTTTGACCTGATTTGTGGAAAAAAATATTAGGTATTTCTATGTGCTTCACGGCTTATCCCGTATAGAAGGGTTATCACATAATGTCGAGATACGAACCAATCAAAGTAAATAAAAAGAAAAATGATTTCCCCAAGTGGGAATCAAACCCACAATCTTGGCGTTTACAATCAGACGCTATTTTGTTACTACACGATGGTCTTCCCTAATTATTAGTTACAGATTCGATTTCCTAATTATATACATAATATCTAGATTCAGTTATTTTACTTACTTGTCCACTTTTACTATATAAACTAAGAGTAACATATGACGTTGCTATCCTAAAAAATACATTTTAACGTTACATCATCCTTTTTTACAATATCTGCAGGAATGTTCAA
Organism: Heliconius heurippa; assembly: GCA_900067975.1. Taxonomy (NCBI): domain Eukaryota; kingdom Metazoa; phylum Arthropoda; class Insecta; order Lepidoptera; family Nymphalidae; genus Heliconius; species Heliconius heurippa. Next base: position 1,902 of record FAPY01026172.1, read on the forward strand.
GTCAATCAAAAAATATTTTTAAAAAATAATGTCAAACACTTTCTGCTTAAAGATGTAAAAATGTCTATAAAGACTATTTTCCATATTTTTAATATTTTTTTTATAACATTATGTACTAGGCCAAATTTTAAATTATTTATAGACATATTAAATATTAATAAAGGGGAAAGGCATACATTTTAATTATCTTGTAATGTGTACTATAAATATCATCTCTCATTCATTATATGTCATTTTCCCTAATTTAGTGACACATTGTATATTCAATATGAAAATACAATGGAACAATACTTAAATGGAAATTGAACCCACAAACACCGCGTTAGCCGTTATACACTGTACTACTGCGTCACAAAGGCTTTGTAATATATAATAAATTGATTATTTACATGTAAATGTTTAAACGGAAATACACATATAAGGAAAATGGGATAATTATTAAGTGCATGCCGGTTTTTTGTATGTCCCATCATAAATAACTGTGGTTAACAATTAGGTGATCTTCCTTCAAAGTGTGTAAATTTTCATTAAATTTAATAAAAAAATAGTAAAATTCATATTGAAAAATAAATGTTATAAAGGACAATGGGCAGATTGGGACCCCCCAAACTTTTAACTATCTTTTATTATGACAGTTTTGTTCTCACAGTTATCCATTTAGAGATATATGGCAAAAAAAAGCTCAACGTAGAGTTGCACCACCCAAAACGATAAATTTATCAATTATGCTCAAAATTTGTGCGGAGCTTGAGTCCTCTATCCTCTATTCCTAAATCTCTCCTCTATCCATAAATTACCTTTATTCACCTTACTAATGCGGGGTACAGCGTGAACCTAAAAAATACAACAATAAAACTCACGTGATTTACAAGAAACAGTTTCTCTGCCCTCTGATTCAGGATCTAGATCTTTCTCCTCATATTTCACTTCTTCACTCTGTAAAAAAATATATCATAAAATAAAAATAAAAATATTTTTAAATATTTCGTTGATATTTTTATTTTGTCATTATGGCGTCTAGTTTTTGCTATAGTAAATTTTGATTATAAACAAAATCTGTCAATCTGTTTAGTCTCTATGATGCCACAAGTGAACAAACATACATACATACATACATATACTGATTCGTGTAATCGGATAAAAAATACCCTTTCCCTTCCTGAATAGAACCAGAACTGACAGAGTTTGCCTACTATCTGTCATTTTGGCACAGATGCACAGCGTTTAGCTGTAAACAAGACCGTTGTGGGGGTTTGATTTCCACTCGGGGGAGGTTTCCTTTATTTTTATTTTCGCTCTGTCAGGTTCGGTAACAAGACAAAGCGTGTTAGCCACACGCAATATCATAAAAATAGTGCTGTGCGTGAGGAGCGGAATGTCTAAACACAAGGTTCCCTCTGCTTATCCTGCTACATACGAGATACAGAGTGAATCTAAAATAAAAAAAAATAACAAAATAATCCATAAATACCTGAGTATTATCAATTTCAATAATTTTAACTTCAATTTCTCGCTTCAAGGCCGCCTCTACGTCACAACCTGAATCTAACACCCATAATAAGATGAGTGTATGTAAGTCTATTTGTTCCTCTCCATCCCTGAAATAAAAAAGAAAACGTAATTTTTTCCTTGAAGCTAGCATTCTGATCTTAAGTCGCGAATTAGGTATGGAGGATGGTTTCTCTCCTTAATCTTTCAAAATTGTAAAACAGTTTTGAGACGGATATATTAGAAATGGCACTAGTAAAATGAGATAGTGAGTTAGAAACTTCGATAAATTATACATAGGATTACAGTACATACTAGCCTTATTTTACAAATGAGTACAAGAATTGTAGTTTAGTTTATTTTGTTTGATAATTAGAATAAATATAATGTATAACACTATCCTTCTGAAGACATGACTCCTTAATTTACAATTTCCTTCTAGAGTCATGACGCAGTTATACAGCGTTTGACTGTAGATGCGATGGTTGTGTATTCGAACGCCAATTTGTACAATAATTATTATATTAGGATTCCTTTGCCTACCCCCCGTTATATACCGAATACAGCGCGATGGTTCTACATACAGTACTTGTGTAAATGTTAACAATTAATTCAATATACCTTACCCAGATTTAGTTTTCTTTTGAGCTGCCAAATGCTGTTCCAGCTGAGTCATGTGATATACATAATTATGGATTTCTAGAGCATTCAATCTGTAAGAAATGGCAAAAATATATAAATTAAACACTTTATTTTTTATTTAATAAATAGAAAAAATGGGGGTTTGAGAGTCTCTATAGTCTATGTGTGAGTTCAGATAAAATCTAAACTCCATGTGGCTAAAGGAGGATGGAGATGGTAAGGTCTAGGTATCATTATAAGAGAGAAAAGAAAAGAGAAAAAAGAGATAGGTGCGCTCTCTTACCTCCTGGCCTCCTAGTACTTACTCATACTCGAGGGGAGAGCTAAGGCACGGAGATATAATTGTTCCAGAGATGTGTAAGGATTTTCCCATTATTTTTGGTGTCTGGGAGAGATGTCTCACCTCCTGGCCTCAAGTGTGTAATGCATGGCGAGCGCGGCGTGTCCATCGGGCGGCGCGCACAGGTAGCGGCGCGTGCAGTGCTTCACGTCACCGAGCCACGCCGCAAACGACGGGTGGAACAGAGAGATGAACCCGCTGCCGCGCTCCATCACCAAGATACTACAGGAGTAGAAGGAAAAACATTTAATCCATTAAATTGACGTTTAAACATTATTATTTCACATTACACATTGGTCAATACTGAGAGGGAACTCGAAAACAAAAAAAGACACTATATTATCCATAAAGACACTTCCGTTCACATTCCGTTTCACTTTTCACCGAATTCTTTAAGCTTTGCGTGTTGAATGACGAAATTTAACCCCACGTTTTGCCTCGTTACCAACGTGAGATAAAATGAACATTTCATGTTTAATGTCTTCATTACCTGCTCCAAGCATAAAGCTGCACATACACACATAATAAATACAATTTTTTTCTATAATGCCCTAAAGTTACGAAAGCCGAACTTCCGAACGACCATAATGCAATGACCGTACTGTACTATAATAACAAAAAAGTAATATATCTCTTACCGTCTCAACAAATGTAAGCGTCGATTGAAATCCTCTCTAGTAACACTGTATTCCTTGGTGAGAAGGCACTTGTACAGCATGTCCTCCGTCACGCCGCAACGCGCCGCTAGCAGTACATCAAGCAGAAGACGAACCTACGATCCATGAAGAAAAAAAATACTTAAAATTATATGAAAAAAAAAAGGATTTTAGTGGGATTTAAATTCATATTCCTTGGATAGTATCTATACACTCTACATAACACTTTTAATTTTTCTATCTTTAAAAAAAAATGATTATTACATTATATTTTATTTAAATTCAAATTTAGGACCCCCCGAAGGGCATGTATTTGTATTTAGAGGTAGATGACAGTGGACGAGGCGAAAGAGGTATAGATCGTAGCGATTGGCGATCCGTTCTCTCTGACTACCACGCTAGGGATAAAGCGTGAAGCTATGTATGTATGTAAATTCAAATTCGAAATTCATTTTTTTTTATTATTGGGAGATTGATTTTCTCTCTGGCAAGCAAATAAAAAGAGGCGTTAAGTTCCACCATTTAAACCACCATAGGTCAAAGATTAGGCGGTGCGTGAGGAACGAAGTGTGTTAACACTAGATTCCCTTTGTCTACACTGCTATTCAAACTCGATAAAACGTGTAAGAAAACTTGATATATCAATTTGTTTCATAGTTTTAAAATACTTTTCATACAATTAGTGAGTTGCTAATTGTATTCTATTTCTCTCTTAAATTCTCTGTCTTACTTGATCACTTTCTTACTATGTCTATCTCTATCTCTTACCTTATTAAACCGTCGTCCGTGAAACAACCGTTGCGCCAGCCACAAGTACAATCCGTTTAGAGTTCCGGGGATCTCCCGTATTTCACGTAGAGCTATGAAGCCGTCCGCCACACCATCTAGCACCTGTACAAACCATACTCATATTATAAATGTGAATGTAAGTTTGTCAGTTACGCTTTCAAGCCAAAACTGATAATCATGAAAATTTGTACACATATTTTTAGAGATATTAGAAAAGAAATATGATACTTTTTATTCAGAAAATCTAATTCCAAAGCGGCCACAACTCTTCGACCGTACTATAAAACGTTTAAACATCGTTCAAATTAATGACTCAATATACCTTTTCTAAATAAAGGAGACACCCATCACTCTTTATTCTCAAGTTATCCAATGCAGCTGCTGCTGCCGCCGCCGCTGTGGAGTCACTTGACACTCGGGCTCTAAAATTAAAAATCATATTATAATAATGAATTTAAAGTGAGGACAGTCGTAGCGCAGGGGCACAAGCAAGTGACTGCTGCATTCAAGCAATTTAATATTATACAAAGTAAAATTGAAATAATAATTTTCGGTTCGATTTATGTTACGAATTTCATTTAATAATACTAACTCTTAAATTAATATATAAGAAAAGAAATGTCGATGCAATTAATAAATGAATATACATAAAAAAATTATTTTATGAACGAATGAATAACTGAACCATACATACAACATACAACAATATTCACTCACCTAAGTCTGGGTTCCGTATCCAATCTCGCTAGCACATATCTCTGTACATCGGCCGATACGTGAGCGCGTTGTAGTTCATCCAGTATTATTTTACGGAACCCTGATGACGAAAAAGTGAATTAATAATGAAAACAATGATAAGAATAATCTTCAAATATTGATTTTTATGTTGGTAATCTTTTGTAAAGAAAATATTTGAACCTGTGAACATCTTGGTAGTGTGTCGTGCATGCCGCCTCGCTGTCACCAGAAGCAACAACCAGTGAGGTAACAGGTGTTGATGTCTCGCTAATAGTCCAGCTATGGTGGTTGAATTCTCTTCTGATGTTGTTTCTGTTATTTTTATGGTAAAATATATACGGTAAATAGTGGTAAAGAAAAACGTACTTTAAATACAAAAAATATTCATATTTTTTGTTTGAGAGATTGGAAACTGTGACTTTTGAGTATAATTTTAAGTATTCAAGAAATAATCTACGATCGTCAATTTATTAAAAAAAAAATTCAAAATTAAATATGGCAATAATCATATAAAAGTATCGACGTAGTAACTAAAAACATACTCACCATTAGTATTTCCTTCATCAATTGCATCGACCATCAAAAACAAACACTGTTTCGGCGGATCAATCTCCAAAAGAGGAAACAGTATAGCCTTCTTGAAACACTCATCCGGGTTCTTATCCAGATTTTGGGGCAAAAGAGACTGTTGTATTTCCGTATCCGTTAATAACTTCTCGTAATATGCATTTGCTATTAAAGTTCTAGGATTAACGGGAAGGCTAGGTATGGGTGGTGGAACATCTTCGTTTTCCGTTCGTTTCTTCTCCAATAACTTCTCGATATCCGTTTGAATATCATCTTTTGGGATATTCACCAAATTAGTATATTCGGGTAATTCTTCTTCTTTAGGTGTTTCCGATTTTTTTGGAGAACTTTCAGCGGACTGCGGTTTTAAATCACTTTTGTTGGGATAACGGAAATTTGCGACTGGTATTCTTGATTTGGGTGGACTGTTGCTTATTTCTTTTGATTTCTCGTCATCTTTGGCTTCGGTGGAGAGACTTTTTTGGAGAACGGAAGTTTTTTTGTCCGACAACGGTTCAGAACTTTGTCGGAGAAGACGTGAATTTCGAGCTTCTTTAGACTGCCTTTGCGAAATGTTACGGAGGAACAGATTCTCGTGATTCTCGTACAATCGGAATTCATTGTCGTCTTCGTTCGTTACGAACGGGTTAGTGGCTTTGATACTCGATCTTGGTAATATTTCTGGGAGCTGGTAACAAAAAAAATGTATATTGGATTAGGGTAGGGCACTAATAATTATTACCGGGATATTTTAAGCCAATATTATATTGACTTGATTGTAACTGGTACATTTTAATTTAAAGTATTTGTGTTTTTGATAAAATATATATACTATGGCTATTTAAAGGATTATTTGAAAAATAAAACAAAATATAAGAAAGGACAGTAAAGAAAACAAAATATGGACTTTATTGTTTAATTTTCATCATTATTTTTCCTTTACTTCTTTAGTGCCTTATTTTAGCGAACCCTATAGTTTTTGATTAAGCTGCGAATTTGATACACAATGCATTAAAAACATTGCTCAAAAAAAATAAAAAAATGCTCGAATCTTTTGATTGTGTTGACTTAGAAGCTTGGGTTTTTCTACGGTACAAGGGTCCATAGACTGAATATTTGATATTAATTTCAGCTCAAAACCTTCACACAATCTCGAAATAAATAGTTTTGACAGACGAACTACAAACTGTTTCTATAAAGATTCCGTTTTGTTCCTTTTGAGATACGGAACCCCTAAAAACAATAAAAACCTACATTATGAGCACTCAAAGGCGCATCCGGCATACAATCTCTGTATGTATCTTTATCTATTATTCTTTCCGCGGTACGAGCTCTGGCACAAGCGTCCTCCTCGTCTGTGCGTTGATCTGTGGGAAAAAAATGGTTATTATTTTTATGTAATATGTATTAAACACATATATTTGTTTAGTTTTTCGCTGTTTCCCGCATTTAGCAGGGTACGCAAAATACACCAGGTAACCTAGTACATTCAGTTCATATTAAGACACTTCCGCTCCCCCTTTTGCTGGATTCTGGAGGTATTGTGCATTGTGTCGTGCAACTCAACGCCGCGGTCTGCGCCACGCGAGTGGCCTTAATATGAAAAACATATATTTTCTAAAATTTCTCTCTTACCTTCACTATCAGCCAACAAAGGTTTCGAGCTCTCCTCTCCATCATCACCCATTTCTTTGAAACGCTGTATCAAATTCTCCTCTGTTGTTGAATTTCTTCTGTAATAAGAAAATAAAATATTTTTTAAATAAAAAAAAAATAAAAAAAACAGAAGATACGAAATTGATATGTAAAAGGGTATTGTGCTGCCGGTAACAGAGTTAACGATGGCTGCGCTGATGAGACGGCGAAACGTCAACATAGCTTCACAGTGAAGCTAAAAATCACTATTCTGATCTTTTTTGCTTTCTTTTATTTTTACTGTTTACTTGATTTTAATATTTTTATATCTGTACATTCATGCAATGTTAATAAACTTAATTAGATTTTTATGTTAGGATCCGATTATAGTCACATCATATCGTTATAGCGTGAACCAAATATCTTCAAGTCCAATTAATAAAGATGACCAGGATACGAAAGTTACAAAACCTTGTCTAAAAAAACCTGTTCTACGTAATTTACCTGTTACTATTAGGAGTGCCCTCATCAGGCGAGTGATCCCTCTCTCCGCTTTTCGCGTGAGACGAATGGCTGAGTATTTGCATCGCTAGTGACCTTATAAACTCCCCTGTACGCTGGCTGCTGTCGCCGGGACCCTTGAATGAGGAAAAATTATATTTTGAATATTATTTAAGTGTTATTACAAACTTAAGGAAGAAAAAAGATTTTTAGAAAACATAAAAATTTTAAAATAACAGGATTTGAGGCCGCGCCTCTGGTTTACCAAGCAATTTTTAAATGTTCAAAATGTTAATTGAATGGCATTCTGTCTTGCAAAATCTTTTATTTTTTAATACTTAAAATTTTAAAAAATATATAGTATTAATTCTCCCCACAACCCGAAATCGAACCCCATACCTGTAAAAAGTGTCTAGCCAGCAATCGTCTATTCAAAGCGCGTTGCTGCCTCGCCTGAGGGCCGCTGCCAGGCTGACTTAGTTCTTGACATAGCGCTGTCTTACCGCTGCCTGCGTCGCCTGGAACGTGCAAAAGAATAAAAGATATAATACATTTTATAAGATATATTTTCTATATTCTAGCTTTTTAATATTCTTTTATTCTTGCTTAATAAGTAAGAATTAGAGGTTTATCTATATTTCATATAATAGAGTTTGTTTGGTTGAACACGCCAATCTCAGGAACTACTAGTTCAATTTGAAAAAATGTTTTTATGTTGGAGAAGACTTTTATAGCGGAGAGAGACGCTTATGTTTATTTCCATCCCATATTCAATTTGCAATCGATGAGGAATTTTAATATTTTATATTGTAGTGATCTACCCTAGGTCTCAACCAAATTATATATCTATACCAAATTTATCAATTAATATCCTTAAAATAAGCGGTACTACTTATAAAGATGTTGTTATTGTGAAAGAAGCCACAATTATGTTAAATTTTTCTTTTCACTAATTGTACTCCACATTCCGTATATTCCATCAAATCTCAAAAGGATTAAAAGTCACACTTATTTTTATACACACGACTTACCCAATATCAAGGTACCGGATGTCTTGCTGACAGCCCGCTGCTCCAGACAATGTGCTATCTTCTGGAACACCCATTCTCTACAAAAGAACTTTCTCTTATCAGCCGTTATCATTTCTGACACGCGCTGGGCGGAGGTGGACTTGCGGACTGGACGATCCTTGTCAATGTTTCTAGGCGTCATGGGTGATAGGGGCGACCCTGAAATTTAAAAAGTAATATAGATATAGCTACTATCCTGATATCCTGCATGCATACAGCGTAAAATTAAAAAAGAAATGCGCTAATATGCAATAAAAGCTCACCATCAAAATCAAACTCCCTATCCCTGTCCCTGTCTCTATCTCTGTCCTTCTCTCTCTCTCGACGGTATTCCCTTGCTTCCCGATCCCCGGGGAAGCCCCGGTGACGGTCAGTAGGTGTTCTGTCATAGCCACGTGGGGACATCTCGTTTAGGGGAAGCGATCTGGAAGTATAATTAAGTATTTTATAATACGCAATAGTTTTGGGTCCTTAATTAAGGAAACCATAAAAACATATTTTTTATACTTAAAAGTTTATATATATTTAACATATTATACATTATATAATGTTCTAAATTCAAATTTTGAGTTTTTTGATTTTAAGTTTTCCATACTTTTAACTAACCTTAAGTTAACCCGATGCTCTGCTTGCCGTACAGCTGAGTGTCTGTGCTGCTGCTGCCTCATGTTCACTTGATTCTGCCTCAAATAGGCCTCAACTTTCCCCTCATTCGAATCAGTCCTATTCTGCACTCTCTTCGCCTCTCTTTCTCTCCTCGTCTCATCCTTTCTCCTCGACTCCCTTTTCTCCATCTTTTCTATCCTACTTTCCATTGGGGCGTTCAGCAGTTGGATATTACCACCATGATTGTAATTCAGGGGATCGAAATCCCTCCCAGAATTTGGGGCGCGAGACTCCCTTGAAGCACTGCCTTTTGAGGTTTTCGACCTGTACTGGGACTTAGGCAGCACCTGGCTGTATATCGGCATGTTAGACATCTTAACCTAGCTTTGGTAGAAAAAAATAATTTCAACGCCTTTTAGGGCAACCCTCCGGGCTACTTTGGTAATTGACACTATACTAGAGGAACGTTTTGACAAAATTTTGTTTTTTAAAGATTTGTTTATATTAAAATAGGTTTGTATATGTAGATCGTATCACATGTGTGAGGTTCTAAGGAGATTCCAGTCATTCTAGACGTATTGGATAAGTATTTATCTTCTAGGTTATGAGTTAAGTCATTTTGAGGTCCAGCGGAGCTGAGTACCTGGAGCAAAAGAAATACACAATTTAAATAAACAGAAATAAATTCGAAAATACATTTACACAGAAATAAAAGATTAAACTTGTAAAATATTAGTTAACTTTTGAGTGAAGGCAGAAGAAACCTTGTCTTAAGACATTCCGATCGTTACGAACTCTCCTTATTTATCATGTTAAGAGTGTTAAGACACCACGGGCGCTTCCAGAGACATTTTCCAGTAGGTGCCTTGAATAGGTTCCTTTGAATTAATCTTTTTGTGTAAGACCTTTACACAAAACGATATTTTTTTTTTATATGATTTTTTTTAATAATCTGGCTTAATTTCTCGTTAGTAAAATATCTAATGGGGGCTCTCTAAAACTATGCTCATGTAAGACACTTTGCGAAAATAAATTTAAAAAACCCATTTATAACTAACTCCTCCGTTACCTACGTTATAGGATAGGTCATTGTTTATAGCACTAGAGACGCCCTATTTACTTGCCTTACAAAAACCCAATATAGGTCTCTGCCCTAGGTCTTGCGCTGAATATCTTTTCAACCCTTTCATAAGGGTGTTGAAAGATCGCGCCATCATAAAAATCCTTAAAAGGGTCTCTCCCTTGGACGGAATGCCTTTTTACATGCACTAGTTCAGTGGTTAATAACTGTTTAAATAGATATCATGAGTTCAAAATTTTATGGACGACGAATTTAGTTGATAATGATAATCTTGAAATTTGTATTTCTATGCGTTTTAAAAACATATATAAATTTTCAAGCATTCTTTTACTTTTGTTTTTATAAAGTAACCTATCAAATTATGTCTATTATTAAGTATCATAAATTATAACAGTAACTACCTACACAAAGATCACTGACAATCAAACTCTCGACCACTGTAAATACCTATCAGGACTAACGACTAACACAAGGGATAATAAAGTAACTACACAGGTATATATATAACTCTAACTTAATACTAAAAAATACTAGCACAACCAATTATTCTTTGAAAAAATCACCCTTTATATTTTTTTCGAAAAAAAAAAATTCAACCAAACAACTTTACGTCTACACTCCTTGGCGTAACCCCATGTCAAATTGACGGTTTAAAGAAAAATCGAACCTACTACCATAATATTAGAGTACATTTTACTTATCCATGGTGTTCGGATAAATGAATTTCCTTCTTAATTTTCAATTACCGGAAGACTGTAGAGGATCAATTTAAAAACACTTTATTATAATTCGTGATTTTGATCTTTATTGATATAGATACAAGGTTTAAAATATAATATTTATTGGTATATAAGAAAAAAATAAAAGTGCACCGTCTGTCTGCACTCCGTTCCTTACTGATAAGGACAATTGATGAAAATATAATAGTGACAAGAATCAACCTCAACTTACCTTAACCGCACTTAGAGAATACAATTTGCTACCTATTATTTTTATTTTACGCTATATCCCACATATAGCAGGACAGACAGAGGGGACGTAGTGTTAAGACAATTCGATCCCCAATTTTCAAGTCATTGTGTGTTGAGTGACGGAACTCAACGCTGTCTTTTGTCTCATATGAGCGGAGTAATACTAAATTATTTGAATTATCATTCTGCCTAGTGTGCTTTGAAAATACAACCATTGCGATTACAATCGAATAGTGCCGTAGTAGTCAACATATAGGTTTTTTAGTACTCTTCACTTTAAATCTATATAACAGGATAGACAGAGGGAACCTAGTGATAAGCCACTCGTTTCCCTAATTTTAGGTTAAATATAATCCCCCCAATGGCGATCGAACCCACAAACGTCACTTTTAAAGTCAGACACTGCGCCAAGACGACTTCTCATATGCATTTAAAACCAGTATACGCCACTGTAACACGAGAGCAGGTACAGATGGGGAAAAATAAATAAAACTAACTCGAGATACTTCCATATAAAAATCCACTTTTAACTTTTAAGATGGTAAAATTAGTTTATTTACTACAAAAATAAGATTCAATTTCGTATGGCAGAGTTAAACTTGCACTGGATAGCGCCCACGTCCAAGTTTCGAAATCAATACACGATTCAAAATAATTTCTCCTTGAATTGCAATAAATGTTGGATGTAAATGATAGAAGAAAGTCTGTTTGTCTGTTTGTTGCCTTTTGAACGGTTATTATGTAAAATTTAATTAATTATACGTCATTACGACGTCAAAGATATATAAAATGTTCGCTCGTATCATCTTATTTATTTTTTTGGCGTCACGCTGTATCCTGCAAACCGCAAGGTAGCCAGAGGGAACCAGAGTAATAAGATACTCCGTTCCCCATTTTCCACTGATTTCCGGGTACATTGCGTGTTGTGTGGCAGAACTCAACGCCTCACATTACCTCGACACCAGAGCGAAGGTAAGGGAAATATTATCAGCTTCACGCTGTGTCCCGCAGACAGCAGGGTAGGCAG
>FAPY01026218.1:0-10666 GCA_900067975.1 Heliconius heurippa
AAAAGATACCAAAATCATATTCTACTCATCCTATAACAAGCAAAAAATGTGTGACAAGTAAAAGATACAGTCGGCCAGCACATAGGCCTTACTGTATTTTATTAACCGCTTTGAAGTAAGGCTTCCTGAATTTTAAGGCATAGTTTATTTGAGAAGTAAATAATAAAATGTAAGGCAAAAGAAAATCCTAAAATCAAATCTACAGCTAACTTCAGGGCGGCAACAAATCACCGACCGTACTCTATGTCTGTACATCAGCTCATAAAATAAATCCTATTTGTATAAGTCTTTTATAAACTTTTTCTATCTTTGCAGGTACACGTCAGTTTCTTCAACGCCATATAATAATACAAGACAAGGTAACTTTTACAATTTTTATATAATTTATGTTTTTCTCAATAGTTCTGCAATTTTTTTTATTCCTACAAAAATTTAAAACAATGTTTAGCGCTCCTTTCTCCCTGGCTACACCTAAACCCGGTAGAAATAGAAACTACGAGTATATTAATCATACTTAATCATTCAATAAGGGCCTGCCTTACATTTGCGGTCGGTCGATTTCTGCTCAGAGGATTTTTTTTCCTTTCATCGCTATGTGGTAAGCTCAACCACTCAACCGGTAATATCTCGAAAAATTGGACGGCACCTGGAGAACGGAGTGTCTTAACACAAAGATTCCTCTGTCTCCCTTGCTGTATTCGGATAAAGCGTGAAACAAAAACAAGAAGTTATTCTATAATCATCATATACAAATATTAGTTCAATTTACAAGAGTAGACGAAAAAGCAACAACTTTATACAGGCATATTGACCTACATATTAACAAAGGGCTAGGTTCCCTCTGAATCATTATAAGGACGGCATTGAACAAAACAAACATATTGTGCGAAACGACAAAGAGGATTATAATAATGCTACTTTATATCACACCGTAGGGTTTATTTAATTGAAAATATTATCAACCTACCCACACAATATTAAATCTTCAGTTAAAAATTATATTGAAACTAATTATTTTATACGATCAATTACGATTTCTTATAAGTATAGGTTAATTGAAATAGATTTTTAATTTTTATGTAGTGCTTGAGGTCCCTAATAGTTCCCGAGATTAGCTCAACCAAACATACAAATCTTCAATTTTATAAAAATAGTATAGAATAGTCAACAGAAAATCTAAATTTCCATCATACGGTGTAACTCGCATCCATATTCAATCGCTGGAAGTTAAGGCCACTTAACACGACCGGTGTCGCGAACAGATAATTTATCGCCGTTATTTATTCCGTACTACGCCCGGCAGTGTGAAGCGACTTATCTAGTGAACAGGCGTTTGAATTATTGCATGTTTACTTCTTTGTACTAATATAATAGGGTGAATAACTACTTGTATACGAATTCTTAATAATATTTAAATTGTATTAGAAATTATAAATGCGTCGTTGAAGGCGGTGTTAAGTTCCGCCATTGACAAGAATGCCTCCATTTACAGTATATATAGGTCCCACTATATATATTTATTATCATCTATATATGTATTAAGCAATTTTAGCCAGGATTGGACATCTCCATCTAGATACAGCAATTACTCGGTAATAACCGTTTCAATCGCATTAGCGTCCTGCGGGCCAATTACATGTTGATTAAAGTGGCGGGCTCCAACGTTTACAGTCGATATATATGTACATATATACATACAATATATGAAATATATAATTAATTTTTATACTGCCTACCCTGCTTCACGCTATATCCTGCTACAAAGCAGGGTAGGCAGAGGGAACCTAGTCTTAAGAGACTCCACGTCTCATTTTCAGCCAAAATCTGGAGACATTGCGTGTTGAGTAACGGAACCCAACGCCGCGCGTTGCCTCGACGAAAAATAAATCTAAATATTAAATATTTAATTTCTTCGAGTGGGAATCGAGCCTACAATCAATCGCGTTAAGGTCAGGCGGTCAGGTTTAGTATATGTTTATAGCATTCGGTTTGTATTTCTTAGCAATGTATTTTAAATCTAGGAAGAACTTATTTAGCTTCACGCTTTATCCCGCAGCACGATGAGAGAACCCAGTGTTAAGACACTGTTCCTCACGAGCCGCCTAATTTTCGAGATAACGAAGCCTTCTTACCAGATCAAGGAAAAGAAAATAAATTATTATCCCAACTGGGAGTCGAACCTACAGCCGTCGCGTTTATATTTAGATGAATTGCCATAGCACCTCATTGATAAAATTATAAAATATTTTATTAATACTTTTATCTCTAGACATAGCAGGTGTCCATCCTATAGCACGGCTGTAAATTGTAATATGCCGCGTATAATTGTATCCCAGTGAGGTTGCCGGCGAGACGAGGGCAAGTAATAAGAATCTGCAATACCGTTTACCTCTAAATTGGTTGAAATTAAATAAGCGAAATGATTTTTATTCATTTCCTGGCTCCGGTAACAAGACAAAGTGCGTTGTTAAATTCCGATATTCAACACGTCTCTCGTCACTCAATATCTCAAAAATTGTGCGGAAAGTGGTTGACGTAGTAGGGAACCTAGTGTTGTGTACTGCGTTTCCCACTTTAAGCCGACATCTGGAGGTGTTGCATGTTGAGTGGCGGGGTTCAACGCCGCGCTTTGCCTTGTCACTAGAGCGAAGTAACAAAAATATATATTTTAAAAAGTCGAGTGGGATCGAACCCACAACCAGTCGCATTTACCCCTGCGCCAAGACTGGCCTCACCTGCTATATAGGGGGTAATATGACACCCTTGAATGACACGAAATTAAATTTTATAGTGGTAATTACAGCATTACTCATAGATGTCAATTAGTGCTTAATTGTATTTAATAACATTAAGCTTAATAACATTCAATTTAGGCATACCCATCCACTGAGATATAATTGTACGGCGCATATTACTATCCTTACACAGGCAGAGCGGACACCTACGCTATCTGTAGATGAGATTATTAAAGTACCTATATTAAACTTTCATATTGTGTGCATGTAAAGCACGGCGTTGAATTACGCCACTCAACAAGCCATGTTTTGAAAATTGGACGAAAGTTGGGGAACGGAGTGTATTAACTCTAAGTTAATTTCAACCCCTAATTGTCAATCATTACATGTAAAAAAAAGAATGTAACCCAAAACCGTCTATTCGCTTACTTTTTTTAAAATGTCTTGTTATACGTTTAAAAAGTTTACTTTTAGAAGGAAAGAAACAAAAATATATAATTCTAAAATTTCTAGATTAACTAATCAAGAGAAAATTATACTTAAAACATAATATATATATTTACAAATAGTTTTTTTTTCCAGGTCTAGACAGACGAAAAAGAATACGGAGAGGGTTAAATGAAAATCGCGTCATTATCACTCAGCATTTTACAGAAAGAACAGTCACTCCTGGTGGAGATGTAAGTAATAAGAATTTAGAATTTCAGTAAGTATAATTTAGATTTTGTTTCATATGTTATTATTAATATTATATTAACGTTATATTATTTTTCTCTTGTTTATCTAATGTTAATTATTACTTTTTTCTTGTCAAAAGATATAAATTTCATTTTTATTATACTATTTGTGATTTTAAATTAGAATTCGATACTAAAGCACAAACATATTTTTTTATCTGCCTGTCTGGCTTTCTTTTTGTCCGGACTAATCTCCGGAACAGCTAAAGTTTTAACTTAAAGATAGTTGAAGAGCAACATATACTATTTATGGTAAAAAAAAATCCCTAAAATAATTAAAGAATATTAAATAAATATTCGTATAGTTCAAGCGAGCGAAGCCGCGCAGGAGCCGCTAGTCCTAGTGTGTTTTTTTACACAATTTTGAATACTTTATTATAAAAAAATAACGCAACGGGATTTGAACCCACGTCTCTTGGACACCAACATTGAAGTTAGTGAAACGCTAGTGGTCAAAGACTTGAACAATTACCGAAAGACAACATTTTTTTACGTTTTCTATAAAAGATTTATTTTTTTCTATATGTGGAATAATACTTTAAAATTGTTAAAATGTTTTCGAAATTTCATAAACTTTTTAGATTAGCATGCAGTGTTCTGCTACCGGGGACCGGCCACCACAGTTTGTATGGGAGCGGGACGGCGTAACTGTATCCAGTAATACTGATCCTAGGTAATTATATACTTTATTTTTATCTTACATATAGCAGAGTAGAGAACTTAGTGCTAGGACACTCCTTTCCAGATTATCAGTAATCTGATCTGATAATCTTCAAACGGTAGTATATATTTTTTTGAATCATTGTTAAGAACGTTCTCCATCAAATTAGCTTAGTTCAGACCCCAAAATCAGTACATCATTTGGGAGCTACGACGACACATACACACATAAACAGACACGTCAAACTTATAACACCCCTTTGTTATCGTCGAGTTTTAAAAATATTGTAAATATATAAAGAAATATGCATATATATGTACATAAGTTTCATACAAATCCAATATGAGTATAAGCGCATGGTACATACAGCTCGTTGAATCAAAATTCAATCCTCTCAACTATTGAATAGCTCTTTCACAAACACAATGTACGAACAAATGTTATACAGCATAAAGTGAAATTTGGTGGCGTTACGAGAGCGGTGTTCCCGGGTTCGAATTCTAAATTACTCGTACCCCTTTGTTTGTACTGTGTAGATGTGATTTTCTTGCTGAAAAGTACATTTTGCTTATTTTAATTATTTCGCGTAACAAACAGCGGCGTTCAGTTCCAACACACACAAAATAACGAAAATAAGACGGTTCGTGGGGAACGGACCCCAGGTTCCCTCTGCCTACCCTGCAATTATACTTTTATTTCAAATAAACATCTTAGTTCCGATATTAGTTAAAATTGACAGAAAAACTAATCAAAAGTGTCGATACTTTCAACTTACAATCACAACACGTCGTGTTGAGTTCAAAACCAATTTCGAAACACTTGTATGAAGACTCTCCTTTACGCGCTAGATTAGTTCGCGTATAAACGACAGATAGAAAAAGCTATTTACTATCTATTTTTTACAATTTTCCGTTATTATTCCACAGAAAGAAAGGAAAATTATTGTTTTAGAAAACGTATACGTTTTGAACGTAGCGGGATTCGAACCCGCGCTCCTTGGAAATCGCCCAAGCGCTCTGACCACTAATGAATGGAATGGAAATGAGAACGTATGGCTTAGTGGTCAGATCGCTTGGACAGTTTCCAAGAGGCGTGGATTTAAATACCGCTTCGTTCAATTTTTTAATCGTTTTCTAAAAAAAAGTTAAGTCGTTTTCTAAAATATTAAATAACTATTGAATTGCACTTAGATGCTAGTTTACTTTACAAATTATAATAATGTATTTGAACCCGTTACTAGTACAGCATACCCCGTAGAGTAAACGCGAAACTCACTTTGAAGAATATATGTAAAATATATTAAAACCAAAAGTTTCCTTATAATATGAATAAAATGTACTTGTATAAAAGCACACAGTGCACGAGATTATGTTGATTTTGAACATAATGAAGAGATTCACGGACTTTTACCACTACCGCAGTTTTTTAGGAACAAGCTTAAAAAATTAAAAATAAGTATCGTTTAATTTAGACTTCATTTTAAAATTTTGTTTCCGCATTAATACTTTTATGAAACTTCAACATATTACGAAGTAGTGTTATATTTTTTTATAATTAATATTAGTGTTGAGGCCAGTCGTGGCGCAGGGGCACAAGCGTGAGACTCTAAACGCGACAGGTTGTGGGTTTGATTCCCACTCGAGGATATAAACGCTTGCTTGCTCTGGCAACGATACAAAACGCGGCGTTAAATTCTGCCACTGGATACGCAAGAATTCGTCGGAAAATGGGGAACGGAAGTGTCTTAATGAGAACGTACTTCTTTTTTTTTCCGCTCCCTAGAAGGAATTTAGATCTACCTACCTACATACCAAATTTAATTTAACTTTCAAATTTAAACTACTGGAGATTGCCACTAAAGAATTGTATAATTATGTTAAATTATATTTTTTTCCTACTTATATCCAACAGTAATCGCCGAAAGGCTGACATATCACTATTTTAGTTTTTGATATATTAGGCAGACTAAGTGGCGGAATTCAACGCCGTGCATTGTCTACCAGAGAGGGATAGTGGAAATAAAAATGTTAATTAAGATAATTTCATATTTACATTGCTATATTCTACAGATATGCATTAGGACAACTAATGACATCCGATAACTCAGTGGTAGCGCAGTTAAACATTACCCGAGTTAGAGTGGAGGACGGTGGGTTGTATTCCTGTACAGCTAAAGAGGGAGACCACGTGGCCAGCCATGAAAATAGGCTTGATGTCTATGGTATGTTTTATACTATGTATGTTATTTTGCATTAAAATCTGAACTGGAATTCAAATACCACAACGTGAAAATTTCAATAAATCATCTCGCCAAGGGGGAATCGAACCCTCTATCGTCGCGTTTATAGTCAAAAACTTTTCCGCTACGCCGCGTTACCTTGAATAAATTAGGTAATTTCAAATAATCATTCAGGAATGCTTAATTCTGATTGCGGCTGATTGTGATGATGAGGTTAAATTTTTTTTCTTTCTCTCTCTATCACTCTCCTGGAACTCTTGTCCAGAAGTTAGCTGCAGACGGCTGAGCAGATTTTACTTTAGGATTTTTCTTACTTTTAATTCAGAAAACTTTACTTTATGGCGGCTACGTATTGTTTACTGTACTCTACTCATGTAAGAGTTCCAATAACAAGTTCAATTTTAATTTGCGTATTGTAATATGAACAGAAAAGGTAGTATTACATTAAAGTTTTCTCTACCTATGCCTATCTAAAAAAATATATAAACTGTAAAACATAATTATCTTTTTATTTTTCAGGACCTCCGTATATCAGATCGTTGCCACCAATTAAAGTGCAAAGTGGGGAATCTATAAATCTGAGGTGTCCCTTCTACGG
This sequence comes from Heliconius heurippa, assembly GCA_900067975.1. Lineage (NCBI taxonomy): Eukaryota > Metazoa > Arthropoda > Insecta > Lepidoptera > Nymphalidae > Heliconius > Heliconius heurippa. Next base: position 6,971 of record FAPY01026218.1, read on the forward strand.
ATATCCAATAAGGTACGACAATATAAATTTAATTACGACTTTCCTTAAAGACAGTAAGTTAGTCCACAAGTCCTAAAGCTGATTTAATTTTCAATCAATACTGTTAAAATGGTATTTTTAATAGGGACCCAAAATCTTTACATAAATTATACGTTGTGCTATTTTGATGTATAAGCTATGTTACTAAAATTTCATAGAAACTCGCTCAGTAGTTTCGTCTGAAAGAGGAACAAACATCCATCCATCCGTATAAACTTTCACATTTCTAATATTATTAGTTAGTAAAAGAGGATATGGTAGAGCTGTAGTACCGGAGATTCTTGTTTCTTTTGTTTTTATCTTTATATATACAGTATATATTTATTATACAAGACCATATATGGCTACATATTAATTGGTTATCCAATTAGATTCAGATTTCACGCTACTATAGCACAATTGGGACATGTCTAATTAACATGGCTGTAGTAAATTGCGGTTTTAGGTTAATATTTCTGTAAAATCTTCCTCAATATTTCTGTCAAATACAATTGTATCATATGAATTCAGTGTCAATTATTGAATTAACTTTAAAAACAGGAATTTATACAAAAGTGACTAGGCCCCAAATTTCAATATATTACAAAATTAATTCACACATAATTTCCCACAGTAAAATCGACTGGGAGCACAAAGGCAAAACAATAAACTCAAACAACTTGTTCCAAAGTCGTTACAAACGTCAAAATCACCAGAAACGCAAATTTCGACGCACTCGTAGCATTGTCAATATACATGGTGTTCTAACAATAGCTGAAATCAGCAAGGAGGATAATGGTGCTGTATACACATGCATAGTGACCTCACCCTCCGGAGAAATGGCGAGGAGGGCGTTTGAAATACAAGTTATAGAGGCGCCGATTTTAGAGGACTTGCTATTAGGGAATAACTTGCAGGAAGGTCAAATAGTAAATATATATTGTAACGTCCGGAGTGGTGATTTGCCCATACATTTTGAGTGGTTGAAAGATGGTAAAAGGATCCCTAACGGACTCAAGGTTTGTATGGGTGGTAGATGTAAATTTTGTGAAGAAGTTACGCAATCCATAAATATTTAGAATTTTCCCTGGTCTGGTTAGTATGAAAAAATATGGAAACGGCGAGACGACAATAATTTTACATTCATCAATACTTATGATTAAGTATTTAGAAGCTTTTTAAAAGTACAGACAAAAATAAAATTATTCATGCTATTTTTTTTATGTGTAGCATTATATTTTCTTTAAATATTTTTTCTAAGTAATTCATATTCATAATAAAAATTTTAGGTAGTAGAAAGAAGTTCAGAACTATTTAGTGCATTAGTCATCAAGAAGGTTTCCTTAGAACACTGCGGCACCTATACATGTGTAGCATCGAATCACGTGGCCAAAGTCAATAAATCTACTGAATTATATATAAAAGGTAAATTTTATTTCTAAATAATTAAATCAGCTTCACGCTTTATCCCGCACACAGCAGGGTAGGCAGAGGGAACCTAACTAAAAAAAACATGAAGCTGAATAAGAATTATGTAATACCTAACTTTGAATCATAAAATATTAATTAATATAATAATTAGTTAGTAGATATTAATATAATTATTATAATTAGTATTGAATATTGTAGAACCAGCGATGGTTGTGGGTTCGATCTTCACTAGATCGAATGAGTACACTCAAAAAATGGTGTACTTCCTTGAACCTTATGAATATAATAACATAAGTGACAAAGTATATTATTTAACCTAGTTATACTGTCACAATTCTCTCATGTAGCCGAAAGTTCTTTTCAAAGACATATACACTTATGTACTCGTATATTATAAATGGAAATACAAACATTAACTTTCTTCTCAAAGTTTTAGCTCTACTCAGTATTGTGGAGTTACGAGTTTGTATAAATTTGTTTACTATATTTAATAGTATTTAAAACGTATTGAAAGAATGTGAAACAGTGTTACAATATCGCCTAACGTAACGGTTGAGGGTGTGATACCAGCTCGAGCGAATGAATTATTTTCATTTTCTAGCTCTGGTAACGAAACAAAGAGTGGCGTTGAATTTAACCACTCAATAAGCAATGTCTCTAATTTTGGGCCAATCAAGTGCTTTAACACTAGATTTCCCCATCTTATCCTAAGTTATATGTGGGATTCAGCGTGAACCTAGAAAAGCTTGAGTATAAAAAAATATTTCAGTTGCACCAAAGTGGTTAGAAGAACCTCTAAATTCATCTCTACTGCTTGGAAGAAAAGGATCAGTGTCATGCAGTGCGAGTGGATATCCACAACCGCAAGTGCATTGGATGAAGAAAGACGGTATGTTTCTATCATTGATTACATAAATTATATATAAGTAAATGTATTCATATTTTAATGTGGGACTTTTAACATTGAAAGTCACTTTTCAGCACTCCTAGGAACGTGGCAGCCTGTTTTAGAACTGGCTGGAGGAGGTATACTAAGTCTTCCAAATGGAACTTTGGTAATAGAAGAAGTATCTTTAACAGATGAAGGATTGTATTCTTGTAACGTGGAAAATGGCGTTGGAACACCACTTAGCAAAACTGTTTGGATGAGTGTTAATAGTAAGTTGATAATATTGTTGTTAGTCATAGTCAATTTTCTCATTTAAAATAAGTATTATTGTGCACCAAAATCGACGCACACAAAATAATAACCATTCAAAAATTCCAGAGCCAGTTCATTTTGATACAACGTCTACAAATGTAACTTCTCGTCTTGGACATCCTGTTGCACTGGAGTGTCGGGCGTTGGGCGACGACCCAATACGAATAGCTTGGACCCATGATGGAAATGTTTTAGATTCACAAAATCATAGGTAAGATTTTTGACCATATTTTTGACCATAATTATACAACCAATATCTCTGAAAAATAGAGTACAGCACTCAATTCTACTCGTAACTTACTAGACTCTAGTCTAGGCTACCCTGTGTAATGCAGTAGGTACCTACATGAAAAAAAATTATATCCAACTACCGAGATCATGGACAACCGAATTCTGTTGATTAAAATGACAAATAATAATAAATTTACTATTACTTCCTTTACAGAGCAAAACATTCCGAGACAAAAACCCCAGTCGGTCTCAAAAGTACTGTGAGCATACAGTATTCTGAAGCGAGCGACGCCGGCTTCTACCAATGTAGAGCAAGTAATCCCTATGGGGCAGCCAGCTTCAATATATTTCTTACTATTTTAGGTAAAATTACTATTATTTTTAGTAGTTTTATTATCTTTAGGTATATCAATGTAAAAAAATCAAGATCATCAGAATTTTACATTAGAATCAACTTCTAATATAATCTAAATATCTAAATTCGATATATGTATGTACAATATTGCCTAACATGTCAGGTAGCCCTATCCTGGCTTGATTATCCTGGATATTACGTTACATATTTTAATAATATTCTTTTTCCCACGCCAGAACCCCCAACGCCCCCATCAGATATTCGGGTTGAGTCCGTCCGCTCCCGCACGTCTACGGTGTCATGGCGGGATGCGCGTGCGCACAGGAACTACGCTTTACAATATATACCTGCGCATTATACTGATAGTGGATGGGAGCATGCTGTTAATGTTAATATTACTAGGTGAGAATTGATATTTATGTAAATAAATATTTTAGTAATAGGGGAGAGCGGGGCCAAA
>FAPY01026226.1:0-10715 GCA_900067975.1 Heliconius heurippa
GCGTCCGGGTCCACTAGTAACAATATAAATTTCTTAGTCTTCCTGGCTCTCTTAGATAGTTGTGAGTTCAATAAAGATGAATAAATCGTATATTTAAAAAAAACCAAAAAACTTTTTTCACTAACACTCATTATGAAAAAACCGGAAACTTCAAATAAAATACAAATACAAATTATATAAATGTAAATATTTATATGAAAAAATTATAAAAACAAAAAATAATATTAAACAAAATCCACAAATTATAATTTACAATGGTGCCCCTATTGCGGGCTTCCCCGCTCATCAACCGTTTCAACATGGTAGTAGTAGGACGAGGGTCCCCGCCCGGACAGTTCGCGTACATCATGTTACGTTCACAGTCCTTGGAACAAAGAATTACTTTAATATGTATATGTATAACTAGCTGAGTCCGGTCGTGGTGCACAGGTACAAGCGTGACTTTAAGCGTGACAGGTTACGGGTTCGATTCCCACCGGTTGAGTACACTCGACTCACCTCCAGAATTCGGCGGAAAGTGGAAAACGGAAGTAGCATAATAGGAGCCCCCTATGCCATGCAAAGGGGGATAAAATATGAAGCCGAAAATACTATGTATAATTTATCTATTGCGAGTGGTAGTCAGCGTCTTTAAGATTTCCTTACTATCTATTTGGAATAACGCAAATAATATTTTGACTAAGAATATGGTTATTGACATCTATTTATTGGCGTTTATATATTTCTCCTATAAATATATGTTGTCACTCACACACTTACTTTATAATAATATTCTAACTTTTGTTTTTCTATCTAATTTAATATACTTAAGTATAATATTTAACTTCAACTTCTAGAAAAAGCCATTAAATAATAACTATACATTCATTTATACTTAAAAAAATAAGAAAAAACATAGGAGAAGAATGGATAAACTTTAAGAAAGCTGTTACTTTGAAAGTTCGTTGCTCTAAAATAACTTGAAAACTCATTTAAACTTTTTATATTCAATTAGGAAAATTGTTAGTAATGTGACAAATTGATATGAATTCATAATGATTATCTTTTTTTAAATATTGATTATATGCATCACTTATTTAACATTACTGTAATTTTTTTACACTCTTGGCACGGTTGCACTGTGTATGACAGTGACGTATGGTAAATAAGATAAATCAGATGGTTGTAGGTTCATTCCCCACTCAGGGGAATGATTATATTTAAAATATTTTTATTTTGAAAGTCTAGTACATAAAGCGCGGCGTTCACAATATCTCCAAAATCAGGTGAAAAATGAAGAATGGAAGATCCTAACACTAGGGAACTTCCAAGGAAACTTTGCTTATCGCAGTTCTTTTATACTGTGGTGGTGGAATTGGGACATATGTATGGATGATTTGTCTATTAGCTCCAAATTCTAAAGACTATTCGTATTATAATATAAACCTAGATTTTGTTACAAAAATCAAAAAAACATACAAATATTATTAAATACAAAAATATTTTTTATTTTATTTCAGCTTTACAATTAAATAAAACTCTGTACCGCTGTGCTATTGATTTTAATAATTGCCAACTAAATTATTGAGAATTAGAAGATAGTTAATTAACGTCATTAGATAACATTATTATTAATTATGTCTTTTTATATATATAATCTGAATTCCGCGAAGAGGCTCTAAAATGAACGAAAATCTCGAGCTCTCTACATACTTAAAAAATTATAAAAATATCTAAATACCTGATACACTCCACCCTCCGATACAATTACTGAAAACTTTTGCAAAGTGACTGCCTGCTCGTGGGTACAAAACGTGGGCTTCATGAATAAGGACTCTAGTGTACAGCGTCGGAAAAGAGCTCTTGCACTATAGAGGTAAATATATTTATTTATTTATTATTTATTTAATAGTTTATAATATTAACTTAAAAATACAACAAATGCTAAAAAAAAACAAATAAAAAATATGGTGTAAAGATGATCTCTTCCAGGCAACTCTTACCATAGAAAAGATCAAAGAACATATTAATATTGGTTAGTGTACAAATGATAGTTGATAGTCAATATAGAAGAATAGTCTGGTTTTAATTACACGAAATAAGCATAAAAAATTAAGAAAACACACTAAAATATTTCAAAATATAAGTCAAGGCCCCCCCTGGTTAAAGTATAGATACACAAATGTGTAGTTGAAGCAGTGTCTTAATGTAAACGCGACGGTTGTCGGTTTGATTCCCAATTGGGGTAATGAGTTATTTTCATTTCTGGCGGAGGTATTCCACTCAATAAACTATGTCACGCAATAAACGATCTTAACACTTGGTGAGGTTATTCGGCTTTGCTTATTATCCGCGGTATACAGCATGAATTTAAAAAAAATTTCAAATCTGTGTTTTTTTCTGTGTTTTTGCTATTTCTTTTTTATATTTTAAATTTCCAATATGCATTTACTGCCAACACTTTATTGCCTCAACATTGACAAACTACAAATTCTCTTTGGCAAAAACATTTATGAAACTTGAATAAAATATGCGCTCGATGCGGTTTTTGATGATCATTCGGTACCGAATTTAAAACATGTTCACATTTAGATAGCAATTGAATATATACGAGTTAAAGCTAAATTATAAATATGAAAATATTTATTTAAATTCAAATTTTGGAGGAGCACAAGCGAGTGACCGTAAACGTGACGGTTGTCGGTTCGATTCCCACTGGGGGAATGATATATTTAAAATTTCCATTTCCTCGCTCTGTTAAGGAGGCAAAACGCGGCGATGAGTAATTCAGATTAGTAAGCAAATATTTGCTTAATTCAAATGGGCAAAGCCGCGTGCAGGTCGCTAGTATTATAATATAAGTATAGGTATATACGAGAAGTTATTTTAGCAAAAACATTCTTAATACAAATCTAACCAACAAAGTTCAAAATGTACAGCGTAATGCGTCCATTCCTGCGTTGTATTTTTCTGTTCCTCAACTACATTCTTAAAGGCAATATAGCAGGATTCCCAGGAATCTGTCGAGCTTTCGACGCAAAGGGGAAGCTCTTCGTACCCTGTAGGTACAACTTTTCAAGTGTTATCGAGATATTTATACTATAAATAAGTTGTGTACTATAAATATTTATAAGTATATTTTTTTAATATAGTGATTTAATTTTTTTTCATTGGCCTATCGCTAAATGCATAAATGGATAATTATGAAATGTTTAAGTAACGTAATAATAATACTGCTTGGACATTTTCACTCACTCTTTCTTTACTTTAACCAATTTAGAATAATTTTTACTCGACTTCGGCGAGGAGGATTATGATTTTGAACGATCTAATTATATGTATAAATATTAATCTGTACTCCTGTAGCTTCAAAATACTTATGTATTTACACGTACAATCGTCGTTGACGATAAACAGAAATTCATATTCCAATTAAAATTTTTGTATTGTTATTTTATTCAGCAAAAAAAATCAGATTCTATTTATGACGGCGACGCAAAAAATTAAAAACAACATTTCTATAAAAAGACCGTTTGTTAAGGAAATGTTGCAACAATCAGGTAAATTGGCAATTACGAGGAAAAATACGTTTGCCGGCCTTTAATTTGACGTCATTTTTTTTGTAACACTGATTGCTGACCAAGAAAAGCGTGACAAAAGTAAGTAACAAGCTTTAATGACATTTAGATAAATAAATAAAAAGTAGCTAAAAAGTTTATAACTGTAATTTGGTTTGTCAAAAAAAAGTCTAAATTTGAGTCCAATTATTATCGAGACATTGCCTGTTCAGTCGCACTATGTTTGCTAGAGTGGGGAAAATTATTTAAATCATCCCCCAAGCTGGGATCGAAGCCGCAACCATCCTTCATTTTCCGCCCAACTTTCGAGACATTATACTGTTTTATCTAAGAGATCGAGGGAACTCTTAATTATTACTAATTAAACTCACGTATCAGAAACCAATCGTCATCACAGACGTTGTTGACGACGTGGATGTGACCCTTTATACTCTCTTCATTGAAATGGCTTTCGCTCACGTCCGAACAATCAGCGTTCCAATCTATAGCGCAGTTGGTTAAGTGCTTAATTGCTCTAGAAAATATGTAAGAAAATTTCTTTCTTTATTTATTTATTTACAAGAAAAAAAAAAAAAAAATCCTTACATTTATTGTTTTTATATACCTTTGCAATACATTATGAAAAAAATATAAATGTCATAGTAAAATAAAAATCATAACAGATAAATAAAAATAGTTCATTCCCAACGAGTGTAAATGCGTCACAGCAACCTTAATTATATAAATTAAGTTTTTTTATTACATATTCGTATAACATACTGGGTGTTATATGGATACACTATATACACTCTAATTATTAGTCTTTTGTGAAGGATGGCTATCCGTAATTTTTTTAAGGAGTTTAAAAAGACTTCAAAGACTTCAAGACTTCAAAAACAAAAAAGAGGAAATAAAGAAATTAACTTACCTACACCAATCATTGATTTTCGTTGGAAAAGGTGGTGCCATGCGACTAGAATTATATATGAGTGCCGCTTCATAAGTACAATTTAAGGCATATTTAGAGAAATCATCACAATTAATATTTTTAGCGGAGACATTATGTATTGACAACGTGGTAACTGGTTTGAACTCGTAGTCTTCAAAATTTATTTGTGATTTCCTTGATATCGCATTATCATAGTTTAAATCTAAGAAAAAAACAATAAAAATAAATTTCTATTCTTTTAAGTAATAATATTTTAACACCACACTTATTTGAATTTTAACTTGCTACCACAGCTCAAATAATAACTTCTATCCAAGAACTAAACTTCATATTTACTAAATTATGAATCAAAATAAATTAAATATTCATTTAAGTGTATGTGAAATTATTTGACATCTTTTTATAACATAGAAACGAACAAAATGGGAAACGGAAGTGTCTTAATAGGAAGAGATTATATTATTCTAGGTTCCCTAGATTCTCTCTGCTTGCCTGCTATGTGTAGGATATAGCGTTCAGAAAAAATAATAAAGAAGAAAGGTTTCTTTTTATTTATCCTGTGTAAGTGAGTTTTACTTTGGCTAAGAGACAGAAAAGAAGAAACAGAATAAAGTTTAACTATTCATATATTTCACTCAGGATATAAAGAAAGACCGACAGAACTAAATTATTCTATAAGGGTTCCGTTTCCTCTTTTTGAAATACAGAACCCTAAAAAAAGAGAGACATCAAGAAAAACATATACATTAAAACGAGAAACTGAATAAATACAAATATTTATATACAAAAGTAAATAATTCAATGAATTACTTACAAAGCCCGTGTGTAAATTGCAAGATAATTAAAAGGTACACAATACATTTCATTTTCGTTGATACATTTATATTTCAATAACATTTTCGTACATGATTTTGACATATGAATAAAATATACTTACGTTATAAGTTGCAACTTTATTGACATTTGTTTAATAATTCTTTTTAATCTGTGAAATTTGATAGTGATCTTCTTTTTAAAATTTTGTTAGTGGTAATATTATTTTATTGTATAATATTAATTATTTTTATTTTGATTTCACTTCCCAAGACGAAGCGCGACGTTGAGTTACGCCAATTAACACACAAAGGGAAATGCAGATCGGAGTATCTTGGCATAAATTTCTATGCCCTGCTATGCAGGAAAAAGCATATTTAAATAATTATATATCTTAGTAAACTGTGTGATTTAGTTATTTCTCTACACTTCGACCCTTGACGAACTCGTGGGCACCGTTCTAGTCTCATACAGTTTAATTATTAATTAATTTTCTAAAATATTTGTCTTCCCAATCCATCCATCTTTAGTATTATTCAAATTTAACTAAAATATTTATACACCACTCACGTATTACAAATTCTACTCCATTACCTATTCTCTCAATATCAATTGTCATATAATTAACTCAATTTGAATAATATATGCCCACTTAACAGTATGTTACTATACTTCTACCTCAAATTTAGTCCTATAATAATTTCTCAAAGGTAGATACAATTAGCCGAATTTAAAACTAACTTAATAACCTAATTTACTGCCCCTATAGTGATATTTTAGGAACATATAATATTTTAAATGTTAAAGATTCCGCATAGTAGTGTAGACGAAGAAAACCGTGTCAAGACACTCCCTACTCAATATCCGTCCAATTTTCACGACAGCGTGTGCAGTGTAATAGCGTAGTAGCTCTCAAAAATTCACATACCTATTACAAAAATATTTAGATTTACTTGGTAGACGGTTGGTACTCTCGTGGGAATTTCAGGATAAGAAAAATCTGTTTATTGTAATTTCTCACTTCGTGCCAAGTTTCATAACTGTAGGTTCACAAGAAGTAGGTACCCTATAGGTTTTAGTTACGCTTAAAATTGATGCTTAAATGACTTTTTGTTTGTTTGCCTCAAAGAAACTGGGGGCCATCATCAGAGCGAGACAGTACTTTACGCCAAAACATCGCTTGACCCTGTACAGGACCAGGCCTCATATGAGGTACTGTTCTCGTCTCTGGGCTGCTGCACCCCAGTAGACCCATTTGATTGCATACAACATAGAGCCGTTCGAATCATTGGGGACCCCATCTGTGAAAGCCTTGACAGTTTTGCGTAGAGACGTCTCCTTGCGGTGCGGTCTGTTCTAGAAAACTGTTCGACCTGTTACCTGCCACCGAATTTTCTAACTTGGGTACATTCAAAAAGCGCGTCTCTACCTTAAAGGCAATGCACCTGTAGCTTCTCTGGTGTCACACAGGGACCCGTACGCTCGTTTGCCTTGTCTTTTCCCATAAAAAAAAGAAAAATACCAACATACACGTGTATAAATTACAAAAACTTATTCCCAACCTCTAAAGACCAACCTTGAAAAGGTTAAATATGTACAAAATATTACTTTTTAAATGTACAATGCAAACCCTCAAAGTTACAAGGTGTAAGTGTAATTTTAACTTTGTTCCTGTAATGAGTGCGGTCTCCGTTACAAAAGCATTGTCTCTTGCGGTCGGTATTCGTATACATACGTTTATATATAAATATATGTATGAAATGATGATTTCATTTGACCTTTTGTGAAAAATGCTAGGCGAGTTTACTGTTCTGTTTGTATATTATTTTTAGGTTAAAATTTTATCAGATTGCTTAAAGTAGCTTTATTTTTAACTAGTTTTTAACTTTGGCTTCGACGAAAGGAAATAATTAAGGGTTATGTATGACAGTTATGTATATGTTATGTATTATGAGAGTTATGTATACTGTCCAAGCCATTGAATTTGGATTCAATCCTCATGTGAAGAACGATGGTATTCAAAATATTTTATTTAGCGTGTCTTAACTATAGATATGTGAAGCTATATTGCACAATACGAAGGAAGAACAAATAACGTACAGACTTGCGGGTTTAATTCCCATCAGGAAAACTATTATATTTACCTTTTTGTTTTCCGGACCATAACGATACATACTAAATTAAAATTAAAGTTTAAAAGTTTAAAGCGGCTTTACGACTTAGCGTAATTGAATGTGGAAAATTATCATAATTTTATATGAAACCCAAAAGAACCAGGAATGAGGTTAGTTCCTGACATGAGGTGGAATCTCATTATCTTGACGTTCCTTAACCTAACAATATAATTATGCTTTGCTTAAAATAAAGATATACACAGTAGACAATAAAAACTAAAACAAACGGCTAAATTACATTAGGTAATTCTTTCTCCTCTTCTCTCACCTCTCCTCCTCTTCGTCGTTGTTTGTCGGGTGAAATTACCTCTTTTACAATTTTTTAAGCACCGTCTCTGAACTAATGCAAGTGTCGCAGGTTCAATTTACTTATCACTAGGTTACTTATTGAAAACATTTTACAAAATATGCAATATTAATATGTTATAACAGCCCCACGCTTCTCCTGCATAGCAGGTTAGGCTTAAAGAACCTAGTACTAAGATACTCCGTTCAATATATTCCGTCCAATTTTCAAGACATTGCGCGTTGAGTGTCATATTTATTACCTCGTGTGAGAATCGAACCTAGAATTGTCTCGTTTACAGTCAGACGCTGTGCTACTGTGCCACAGTGATCCCAATGAATTTTCTCCCAATAGTTACTAGCTTAAACATAACAAAAAACTTAACGTTGAATTTAATCATGCTATTTACTTAATTATATATTCAACTAGAATTGTATGGGAATGTTTATGACTAACACTCGACTATAACCATTTTCTAAGTGGGACGTGTTCTGCATAATTTTGGATTTAACAGTTTGCAAATTTAAAGGGAAATGCGGCAGGCTGGCTGGTCAGGCGTCAGAGAGGTGCCGTTTACACTTAAAAGATACGATATTTGTTTAATGTTTTTAAATAAGTTTTTTCTGTTACTGTAGGAACTTTCTGATGCTGTCTTACACTCCTCAAGTACGTACGTGACAAAATTTTTAGTAGTCTCAGTACTTTCTGCTGAACTTTTTTCTACATTAGTCACTCCGTCACAAAAGAGTTTTTTATATAGATAGTGTAGAGAGTGTAGTGTAGTGTTCGTAGCTTCACGCAGTAATAAGGTAAGCAGTGGAAACCAGTCTGTTCCGCCAATTTTAGAGAGATTGCGTATTGAATAATGGAACTCAACGCTGCGCTCTGTCTTCTTTCTGCAGCAAGGAAAATGAAAATCACGTTTATAATCATTACGCCAAGATATCGTTATATTTTTCAAATACTCAAATTAATAACGCGTTTATAAATTCAATACACGACTATTGTATACAGTAAGATACTTATACGAAACACTAAAGTTGCATAAAATGTATGAAATCTTGTATAATGGTTTCAGTATTATCTTAAACTGTCAAAGGCAGAGAGAGATCAGTGGTCGCCTCTAGAGGTTTATTTTAATGTATTAGCTAACATTTGTTCGGGACAAAGATGTTTGTTGATCCAATAGTAAATTTTAGTAAATAATAGCTTTACTATTTTATTTTCAAGAAGCGACGTGTGAAAATTATTTATGTAAGTATTTTTTTATTTATAATATGAATAATACGTTTGTATAATATTTTTTACCGCTTTGTACTTCTCTGAGCATAGCAGGGCAGAGGTATCCTATTGTTAAGACACTCCGTTCCAGATTTTCTGCCAATTTTTTTACCCTGGATAATAATTTTCCTTACATTTTCTCGAAAAGTATCGTCCAAAATACATGCTTTAAAAGCCGAAACTTATCTCCAGAATTTGGTGGACAATTCGAAATGGAAGTGTCTTAATGGGAACGAAGTGAGATAATACTAGGATCCCAGGATCCCTCTGCCTACCCCTGCTACGTGCGGGGTTAGGGTGAACTAAATAAATAATATTTTTTCAAAACGTCGTGTGAGCATAATAAAAACGGTTCACGATGTACTGCGAACGGAAATTTTAGATAGCCAAGTCTGTCTGCACGTCGATTACGTAGAAATTAGCGTAAATAATTAACGTTAAGAAGTAAATTAAGGTTGCATCAGTTTTATTCTTATTGAGGGTTCCTTTTCAGGTGTCCCACGATAGGTATCTTTTTACGAAACTTCCGGCGTTTATATATGTTTATATATATTTATAATCTGTGTTAATTTTAGATAATATTTATGATTCATAGCAATATTTAGCATTTAAAAAGTCATGTTTTTTTAGGTGAGGCAAAAGGTGAGAATTTAATATTTAGGCAGTTCCTCTTTTACATTCATAGACCGTTAATCCGTCGATCGAGTCATACACTATATACTAATCCAATATTTTCTTCTATACATAAATATTACCTACGAGTATATATATTCAGTTGCCATCGTACATAATACTACGTAAAACCTAATAACGTATTCCTAATGTAAATATCCTCAAAGGACATCAAAGATCATGATAAAAGGGCCATAGGTTAGAGAAACAACATTTTAATGGACCCTATTCACTTCACGTATCTTAATATACTGCTGAGTTGTCCGTGACTGGAAACAAGAAACTTTAGCAAATAAGCGTGGTAATATAGTGAATTAATTTATTCTTAATAATATGAGGGCAAATCTTTTATATGATCCGCATACTTATCAATATTCGTAAAATAAAAATGTAAGCTAGAGCGGGGAAATGAAAATATTTCATTTTCAAAATAATAATTGAACCTATAACCATCGCAAGTATGTGTAAATTTATGTATTTATGTATTATTTAAATACTAAAGTAATTTAGTTTTACAGGAATCTTTAATTTTTAGTAGCACAGGGAAAACATCCAAAGTCAAACGTAAATATTATAGTCATTAAAAAGCCAAATCCTTTTGGAAGTAACATAGAAATTTAAATAAACGATCATCCTTCCTATCTTTTTAGAGGCAATCTCATTTCTCCTTCTACTTGTTACTCAAATATTCATACCTCACTCTGAAGTTGCTAATTAGTCCTTCGAGATGTGCGAATTAAAAATGTATATTTTAAGTCTGCGGTTGCAAAAAATTACAAGGCGAGAACGTTTCTAATTTGAAGTTTGCATTAGACATATAATATTCATTATGAAATAATAGAAAGTTTGTTTTCCTTTTAATAAAGTTACGTTAGTATTTCTTTGTAGAGTGCCTTTCTAGTAGTAATATTATATGGAAGTAGGTTCCTTTTAATTAGGTTAGAAAAACACCAACACTGCACGTAGAGGGAAGGAGAACTTATTCCTCCGAATGGGATTCGAAC